>PVKP010019624.1:0-42134 GCA_004027715.1 Plecturocebus donacophilus | reverse complement strand
TTTCCACATAATTTTTCATTTCTTTTCTTTTCTCTCTCTCTTTCTTCCTTCTTCCCTCCCTCCCTCTCGCCCTCCCTCCCTCTCTCCCTCACCCTTCCCTTCCTCCCCCCATCTTCCTCCCTCCCTTCCTCCCTTCCTCCCTTCCTCCTTTCCTCCTTTCCTTCTTTCCTTTCTGCAGTGGCATCGTCTTGGCTCACTGCAGCCTCCACCTCCCAGGTTCGTGCCTCAGCCTCCTCAGTAGCTGGGATTACACGTGCGCACCACCATGCCTGGCTAATTTTTATATTTTTAGTAGAGATGGGGTTTTACCATGTTGGCCAAGCTGGTCTCAGACTCCTGGACTTAAGTGATCCACCTGCCTTGGCTTCCCGAAGTACTGGGATTACTTCCCAAAGTGCTGGCATGAGCCACTGTGCCCAGCCCCATATAAATTTTAGAATCAGCTTGTCAATTTCCATTGAAACATCTACTAAGATTTTGGTTAGGATTGCATTTAATCTGTAAATAAATTTGGGGAAAATTAACACTCTTGAGTTTTACAATTCATTAATGTGTTTTTTTCCTCCATTTGTTCAGATTTTCTTTAGTTTGTCTCGGTAATGTTGGCTACTTTCATGTGAAGAATCTTAAATATCTTTCACTGGATTTATTCCTGGGTATTTGATTTTTTGATGCTGTATCAATATCATTTAAAAAATTCAATTCCAATTGTTACTGCTCATATGTAGAATACAATTAATCATTAAAATACTGACCCTTGTATCTACTGGCCTTGCTAAACTTATTTGTTCATTCTGTCCAGTACTTTTTACTTTCTTCATGCACAGTCATGTAGTCTCTCTCTCTGTTTTTTTTTTTTTTATTGTT
The DNA here is from genome assembly GCA_004027715.1 of Plecturocebus donacophilus. NCBI lineage: Eukaryota > Metazoa > Chordata > Mammalia > Primates > Pitheciidae > Plecturocebus > Plecturocebus donacophilus. The sequence continues at coordinate 41,267 of PVKP010019624.1, read as the reverse complement.
GTTGTTTTGTTTTGTTTTGTTTTGAGACAATCTCACCCTGTTACCCAGACTGAAGTGCAGTGGCACAATCTCGGCTCACTGCAACCTCCGCCTCCCGGGTTCAAGTGATTCTCCTGCCGCAGCCTCCCAAGTAGCTGGGATTACAGGCGCCCGCCACCACACCTGGCTAATTTTTGTATTTTTAGGAGAGACAGGGTTTCACCATGTTGGTCAGACTGGTCTTGAACTCCTGACCTCAGGTGATCCTCCCACCTCGCCCTCCCAAAGTGCCGGGATTACAGGCATGAACCACCGCGCTTGGCCATGTAGTCTCTTAATAATGAACAATTTTATTTTCTCCTTTCTGTACTTATACCTTTTATTTCTTTTCAGTTCAGATCCCAATATAATGTCAAACAGAAGTAACGATCATGACATTTTTGACTTGGTCCTAATATCAGGGGGTATCTTACAATATTTTATTACTATTACGATGCTTGATGTGGAGGGTGTCCAAGCCTGAGTAGGGAAGAGCGTCTGCATAGGATGTAGGAGCCTGAATGGGGTGAGAAGGTTATCTCCATGGAAGGGCGATCCAGGACATGGTGTCAGAGCCCAGAAAGATGGACAAGGACATGGACATGTTAGGTGATCTCCGGTGGTATGTTGGTGCACCAAGAGGGAAAGAAAATATTTGTATGTGACACAGGTGTCAGACCCCAAAGGAGTGGGGAGCGCTTTGACATCGGAATGACCTGGAAAAGGGTGTCAGAACCCAAATGGAGTTAGAAGAAGATTTACAGAAGGTTTGGGAAGGAGGGAATATGGCAAAGGGATTTATATAGTAAGGAAATGGATTGAAGAAAATGGGAACCAGGTTTCTCATGATTGGAGGAAGAAGTTAAAAATATGGTCTGGGCCCAGTGGCTCACACCTGTAATCCCCAGAATCCCAGCCCTTTGGGAGTCTGTGGTGGGAGGGTCACTTGAGCCCAGGAGTTCAAGAACAGCCTGAGCAGCATGGTGAAACCCTATCTTTACAAAAAATACAAAAATTAGCTGGGTGTGATGGCAGATGCCTGTAGTCCCAGCTACCTGGGAGGCTGAGGTGGGAGGATGGCTTGAGCCCAGGAGATCAAGGCTGCAGTGAGCTGTGTTTGTGCCACTGCACTCCAGCTTGGATGACAGAGATGACCACCCCTGTTTCAAAAAACAAACAAAAAATCCAGCCTCCCTTAAAATGGAAAGAGATGAAATTAGAGTGAATGCTGGAGTATTGGATTAGAAGTAGAGGTGTTAGTGTGAACTTAACATTTTCAGTATACATAGATGGATATAGAAGTGTGTGTGTCTGTGTGAGTGTGGAGTATATTTCTTAGGTCTGTCCACTGAAAAGGACTAGGAACAGCAACACCCCAATAGCAATAAGCATATCTGGTATCCAGTTCTTAGTTTCTAAACACCTTTCTTTCCTAACAGGAGCCGGGGCTCCTTGGAGAAATGGTTGGTTCTGGGCCTGAAGGAAGGAAAAATACAAGATAAACCTAGAATAATTTACTGTGCCAGAAAATGAAGAAATGCTGAAAGAATAATGTCTGTTCTGCCAAAGAGACATAGAAACTAGCTTGAAGGAGCTCCCATTGGTCAAATCTGGGACAATTTAAGCATTGAAATAAAGATAGTAACAGATTATAACACATTAAATAAAATGGGAATCCATTTGATAAAAATAAATTAATCAATTCAAAACTTTATGAGTAATGGGATATTTACTTAGTTTCCAAGCATCTTGCCAAGGGAGAAAGTGTAACTTTACAGGGGAGAAGCTAGCAGATACTATCTTCATCAAATGATTGAGGTTAACATCACCAATGAAGAGACATAACAGCTAAGTGCAATGTGGGATCCTGTATTGGTTCAAGGAACTGAACAAATAACATTAGTGGGACAGTTGGTGAAATTTGAATAAGATGTGTAAACTGTTTAGTAGTAATATTTCAAAGTCAATTTCTTGTTTTGATCATTAATTACATTGTGATTGGTAGGAGAAAGCCCTTGCAATGTACTGAATATTTATGTTCCCCCAGCCTCCAAATTCATTTGTTGAAATCCTAACCCCCAACATGATGATATTGGAAAGTGGGGCCTTCGGGTGGTGAATGAGGTTACAATAAGACAACTGACTATGAGGAATTGGGCCCTCAGCAGACAAGAAAGCTGCCAGGACCTTGATCTTGGACTTCCCAGCCTTCAGAATTTTGAGAAACAAATTTCTGTTGTTCATAAGCCACCCAGTTGATGCTATTTTGTTATAGCAGCTTGAATGGACAAAGACATTCTTTGTTGTAGGAAATGCATTCTAAAATACTCATAATGATGAGGCACCATGTTGACAACTTATCCTCAAACAGGTTAAGCAGAAAAGTTCTTTGTACTGTTAAAAAAAAAAAAAAAGGAAAAAGCTATAATTATTCTGGACTTGGGAGAATGTTTATCTGAAGTACTGGTGCATGAAGCAGGGAAGCTAGCAGCACTTCCTGGAGGAATGAAGTCTTACCCAGAATAATGCTTTTACTGTAATCTGTGAAGGCTCCAACTGTGAATTCCTTTAAATAACACAGGGTGGGGCCTATTCTAAATAAATGAATTTCTTTTCCTTTATTTATTTAGAAATAGAAAAGAAATTATGACAAATTATAAATTCTATAAAGCTGTGCAAACATCACAAAATCTAGGGGGGAAAACCCTCTTTTATTAGTTAACTGTTTAGCCTATCCCTCTATAATACTTTTTTTTTTTTTTTTTTTTTAAACAGGATCTTGCTTTTTGCCCAGCCTGGAATACACTGGTGCCATAACAGATCACTGCAGCCTTGACTTTCTGGGCTCATGCAATTCTCTTATCTGAGCCTCCTGAGTAGCTAGGACCACAGGTGCACACCACCATACCTATATAATTTTTAAAATTTTTTTTGTAGAGACAGGGTCTCACTATGTTGCTCAGGCTGTTATTCAACTCCTGGGCTCATGCAGTCCTCCTGCCTTGGCCTCTCAAAGTATTGGAATTAGAGGTATGAGCCACTGTACCTGGTCTATAACACTTTTTTTTTTTTTAAAAACCACATCTTGGCTTCATACTGTGTGATTACATGTTCATATGATATCAGTTTGGTAATAGCATCTTAGAATAGAAATACAATTCAGTCTTTCCTCTAGCATGGTGATCAAATTTTGTTTTCTAAGAATTATTATTCATAGCTTTAAAAAGTTTGTTTTGGGTGCAGAAACTCATTGATAATGTTACATAAATGTTTAAAATTGTTATCTAGTTTGGGAAACCACTACCAAGTTTCTTCCATATATGAGCTATATGACTTCACCATATAACCGAATATATTCCTGACAAGTCAGAAGTTCCATTTTTGTGTATAAGAACTGAATTCTCCATATACAAGTTTACGCACCCAATAATTAAAAGATCCGTCCACAGATAAGTGTCTGGCTCCACACATTTCAAACCGTGTTTGCCTCCCTTACTTAGACACTTCTGGTGCTGCACATTGTAAGACATATCCGTTTTGTGACACCACCTCTTATCCTACATTGCGTTGTGGTGCTGGTCAGGTGATAAAGTGAGTGGGTGCTGGTCATGCCCCTGGAAGACACTCTCCTACCAGTATGCCAAGCAATCATTAACTACATATAGGAACATTTGCAGAATATACAACTAGAGCTCACTGTATAGGTTGAATGGTGGCCTCCCAAAAAGATATATTTGTGTCCTAACCTGTAGAACCTGCAAATGTGACCTTACTTTGTAAAAGGTTTTTGTGGATCTAATTATCTTGAGATATGATCATCCTGGATTTAGAAGGCACATTAAATCTAGTGACAGTTGTCTTTAAAAATCTTTTTTTTAAATAAAAAAAAAATTCTTTTTTAGAGACAGTGTCTCGCTATGTAGCCCAGGCTGGAATGTAGGAATGCAGTGGCTAGTCACAGATGTGATCATAGTGCACTACAGCCTTGAACTCCCAGGCCCAAGTGCTCCTTCTGCCTCAGCCTCTTCAGTAGCTGGGACTACAGGCAAGCACACCGTGCCTGGGCTGCCAGGTGTCTTTATAAAGGAAGAGGGAGAGCTGAGAGCCACAGAGGCGAAGGTGATGTGAAGGCAGAAGAAGGTATTGGAGTGATGCATCTTCAAGCCAAGAAACAGCAATAGTTGCTGCCAGCCAGCAGGATCTAGGAGAGAGGCATGGAACAGATTTTCCCTCAGAGCTTCCAGAAAGAACTAAGCCTGTCAATAGTGTGATTCTGGACTGTGAGAGAGAAATTTAGGTTGTTTTAAGACATCGAGTTTCTGGTAATTTGTTATGGCAGCCGTAGGAAACTGATCACCGACTAAATCTAAATTAAATGTTATCCCAATTTTTGCTTGATCTCAGAAATGGCTGTAGCGTTTCGACACCCTCTAGCATAAGAGAATTGTAACAGGGGAAGCTGGAGTGGAAAGAGACAGCAGTCTGAACAAGTTTGGATGAAAATACTGGTCTTGCAAACTTTAGAAAAAGCACACAACCCTCTGAACACATGACTAGAGCCCCTTCCGGGAACTTAGAAGGGGACCAGCCAAGGGAGAATCCCTGATGCTTATGTCTAATACGTTTTACAGAAGAGCCGCCTCGGTGTAGGAAGCAGTGTAGTGTTACAAACATAAGCTCTGGCACCAGACACCCTGGGTTCAAATCCCAGTTTTGTAACTATCTAGCTGTTGACTTGAGAGAAGTTCGCCTTTCTGTGCCCCAGTTTCTTCCTCTGTAAAATGTAAATGGTAATAGCACTATCTACCTCATAGGGTTGTTTAATCAGTGAAGTAACATGATACATATAAGGCACATGATATATATATGTAACACACAGAGAACTCAAGATACCTTAACCACTTTATTATTTACTCAACAAGTGTCTACTGTTCTCTTCCTCATGTCCACGTGTATTCAGTGTGTAGCTCCCACTTATAAGTGAGAACATGTGGCATTTAGCTTTCTGTTTCTGTGTAAATTCACTTAGGATAATGCTTCCAGCTCCATCCATGCTGCTGCAAAGGACAAGATCCCATTCTTTTTATGGCTGCATAGTCTTCCATGGTATATATGTGCCACATTTTCTTTATCCAGTCCACTGTTGATGGGCATTTAGGTTGATTCCAGGTCTTTGACATTGTGAATGATGCTGCAGTGAACATGTGCATGGATGTGTCTTTATAGAAGAACAACTTACATTTTTGGGGTATATGCTCAGTAATGGAATTGCTGAGTCCAACGGAAGCTCTGTTTTCAGTTTTTTGAGAAATCTCCAAACTACTTTCCACAGTGGCTGACTTAGTTTACATTCCCATCATTGTATAAACATTTTCTTTCCTCCACAACATGATCAGCATCTGTTATTTTTTGACTTTTTTTTTTTTTTTTGAGACAGGGTCTCACTATAATCCAGGCTGGAGTAGCAATGGCATGATTGCAGCTCACTATAATCTCTGCCTTCCAGGTTCAAGTGATCCTCCCACCTCAGCCTCCCAAGTAGCTAGGACCACAGGTGCGCACTACCATACCTAGCTAAGTTTTTAAAAACTTTCTGTAGAGATGGGGTCTCACTGTGTTGCCTAGTCTGGTCTTGAACTCCTGGGCTCAAGAAATCCTCCCACTTCAGTCCTCAAAGTGCTGATATTACAGGCATGAGCCATTGTACCCAGCGACTTTTTAATAATAGCCATTCTGATGGATGCGAGATGGTATTTTATTATGATTTTGATTTGCATTTCTCCAGTGATTAATGATGTTGAACATTTTTTCATATGATTTTTCCACATGTATGTCTTTGTTCGAGAAGTGTCTGTTCATGTCCTTTCTCCATTTTTAATGGGGTTGTTTTTGCTTATTAAGTTCCTTATAGATTCTGGATATTATACCTTTGTGGCTGTAGAGTCGGCAAATATTTCTCCCATTATCTAGGTTATCTGTTTACTCTGTTGATAGTTTCTTTTGCTGTATAGAAGCTCTTTAGTTTAATTAGGTCCCATTTATCAGTTTCTGATGTTGTTACAATTGCTTTTGGTGTCTTCTCATGAAATCTTTTCCAGGGCCTATGCCCAGAATGGTATTTCCTATGTTTTCCTCTAGAGTTTTGATAGTTTTAGGTTTTACATTTACGTCTTTTAATCCATCTTGAGTTGGTCTTTGTATGTAGTGAACGGAAGGGATCCAGTTTCAATCTTTTGCATCTCTCAGGGCCTCTCCATGTGGTCTCTCTATTAGTGTTGGGTTTCTCACATGGTGTCTCAAGGTTCCAAGAGCAAGTGTTTCAAGAGACAGGAAATAGAAGATGCCAGTCTTCTAAGGCCTGGCCACAGAAACAGACATAGTGACACTTCTGAGGTATTTCCAGTAGAGATGGAGTTTCACCACGTTGGCCAGGCTTGTCTCAAACTCCTGACTTTACGTGATCCATTCGCCTTGGCCTCCCAAAGTGCTGGGATTACAGATGTGAGCAATCGCACCTGGCCACTTCTGCCATATTTCAGTGGTCAAAGAAGTCATGGAGGGGAGATACTAATATACCTTTCAATGGGAAGAGTGTCAAATAATGTGTGACTATCTTTAATCTGCCAATAGGCCCTTGTAGGTCATAGTGAACAGACTTGGGCTTTTCCTCTATCAGAGATAGGAGTCATTGAAGGTTGTTCAGCAGAGGACTGACAGGATCTGGCTTTCACTTTAACAGGACCACTCTATCTGCCATTTTGAGAATGCACTGCAGATAAGGAAGAAGTAGGAAGACCTGTTGTGGGGGTGCTATGGCAATAAACCAGGCAAGAGATGATGGTTGCTTAGGCCAGGGTGGAGGCAGAGGGGGGAGCAAGCAGTGGTTGAATTCTGGATATACTTTGTAGGCAGAACCATCCAGATTTGCTGATACATTAAATAGGGTGTGAAATAAAAAGAGGAGTCAAAGGTAACTCCAAAACACTCATCTGAGATTTAGTAAACTAGAATTACTGTTAATGGAGACTGGGGCAGGAGCAGGAGCAGTTGGGGAGGGAGTATCAGGAGTTGGTTTTGGCCATGTTGAGATGCCTATAATACATCCAAGTGGAGGTCTCAAGTAGGTCTGGTGTTTAAGGGAAAGATCCAGGTTGGAGATGTAAATTTGAATGTGATCAACATATGGGTGAATTTCATGTAGATAGTGGATATAGAGAGAAGAGCTCCAAGGACTGAGCCTGGAGCCTCCGATTCTGTCTTTTCCTCTTGCCAATCCCCCTTGGTGTCTCTGATCTCAAAAAAGTTGGTATTTCAGATGTTGCTTCCAGGCCATGCTCTTCTAGTCTTTTGTGAAAGCCTAAACTAATTAAGAAGATCATGCTGGGGAAGTGAAAGCTGCAGAGGGTTTTGGAGAAGAGAGAGGCAGGAGCTGTGACAGGCGGGGGGTGATATCACCAAGCCTAGGAGGGGCCAGAGGCTGGCTTGCTAACGAGCATCAGGAGAGTGGCTCTAAATGAACTGGGCATGGTGGTGTGTGCCTGTGGCCCCAGCTACTCAGGAGGCTAAGATGGGAGGATCACTGGAGCCCAGGAGGTTGAGGCTGTAGTGAGCCATGATTGCACCACTGCTTTCCAGCCTGAGCAAGACTCTGTCTCAAAAGAGAGAGAGAGAGAGAGAGAGAGAGAGAGAGAGAGAGAGAGAGAGAGAGAGGCTCTGATCTGAGAAGAAGGCTACACAGAGTCACCCAGGCCAGACTTGATCCCTTGGGGTTCCCAGCCTTAGTAAAAAGTTTGGTACTGATTAAATAGACAATGGTAAGAGAAAAGAGCTCAGAAACAAACCCACACAATTGTGGAAAATGTATTCATGACAGAGGTGGCACTGAAGATCAGTGGGAAAAAGGGCTAATCCATAAATGGTGCTGGGGAAAGAGGCTTTCCATCATTTAAGAAGAAAAAAAAATCCCTACTTCACACCCAAATAAAAACACATAGTTTCAAGAAACAAATGTAAACCTTAAAACTTTTTAAAACCTTTTAAAGTTCTAGGTTTAGGAGAATATCGATTTCGAATGAGGGAAGGACTTCTAAAATTAGATGCACAAACGTTAAAGGAAAAGATACATAACACGTAAAAAACTTCCCCTCATCTGGGATGCCAACTGTTCTTAAAAATTATTTAAAAAAAAGAAAAAAAATTCCACTCATCAAAAGACACCAATAAAAAAAAAAGCGACATGTAGCCTAAGAGAAGATATAAACTACATGTAATTAACAAGGGACTGGCATCCAGGATTTGTTAAAAAAAAAAAAAATTCTACAAATGAAAAGAGAAGATAAACTAATTCATAGAAAATAAGCAAAAGGGACGAACAGGTAATTAATAAAAAAGGAAATCCCAGATGGTCAAAAAAGGAAAAATCAACACAAAAAGATGGTCAATACCAACTGGGCATGGTGGCTCATGCCTGTAATTCTAGCATTTTGGGAGGCCAAGGTGGGCAGATTACCTGAAGTCAGGAGTTCGAGACTGACCTAACCAACATGGAGACACCCCATCTCTACTAAAAATACAAAATTAGCTAGGCGTGGTGGCACATGCCTGTAATCCCAGCCACTAGGGAGGCTGAGGCAGGAGAATTGCTTGAACCAGGAGGCGGAGATTGCAGTGAGCCGAGATTACGCCACTGCACTCCAGCCTGGGCAACAAGAGCAAGACTTCTTAAAAAAAAAAAAATGCTCAATACCAGTAATAATTGGGAAATGTCTATCTTATCAAAGAGGCCTTCCCAGATACTATATGAAGTAGAATGCTGACTCCTCCACTGCATTTATTCCCTCAACAAGTAGTCACTGAGTTCTGGGCACTTAGAATACATTAGTAGACAAAACAGACAAATATTCTGGATCTCATATTCTAGTATGCATGGTGATCAAACAACAAACATATTAAATGAATAAAATTATCTAGTAGGTTAGCAGATCACAAATTCTAGAGGAAAAAAATGGAGCAGGGGTCAGGAGATTGAGATGAGAGACTGGCAGGGCCAGGGGCAGGATGCAATTTGAAATAGTCTGTCTTAGTCAGCTCAGGCTGTCACAGCAAAATACTATAGACTGAGTAGCCGAAACGACATGCATTTATTTTTCACAGTTGTGAAGGCCGGAAATCTGAGGTCAGAATGCCAGCATGGCGGGATTCTGGTGGGGACTCTCTTCTAGGTTTGCCTGCCTTGTGTGTGCTCACCTGGCAGACAGACAGCAAGCTCCCTTGAGACACTAAACCCATCAGAGGGCTCCACCCTGAGAACCTCATCTAAACCTAATTACCCACTAAAGGCCCCATCTTCAAATACCATCACGTTGAGTGATAGGCCTCAACAAATGTATTTTGGGAGCCACAAATAGTTCACAGCAAACTGATTAGGGTAGACCTCATTAAGACATTGGCTTTTGACCAAAGAGTTGAATGAGATGAGGAAGTAAGCCTTGCCTGTAACTGAGACAGAGTGTTCCAAGAAGAGAAAGACAGCCAGTGCAAAGCCGAAATGGGAGGCCAGTGTGGTGGGGACAGAGCAAGGGGTGGGGCTGAAGTGGTAAAGGAAGATCATTCTGGGTCTTGTAAGCCAGTGGAAAAGCCACATGCTATTAACATATTATATATAATACATTAATTATAATAATAATAATTCTTTTATATAATACTTATATCAATATATATAAATACATATTTTTGGGGCCTTTCTGACTCTACAGGACAGAGACTTTGTCGTTTTGTTCACTGCCTGGCATGTAGTGGCACTTGATAAATATTTGTTGAGTAAGTAAAATTTATATATCACTACAGTGAGTTATTGTACATATATCAGAATGATCAAAGTTTTCAATCTGACAGTATCACAAGTTGGTGGAGATATGGGGCCATAGAAACTTGCATGCGTAGGCTGGGCGCCATGGCTCACGCCTGTAATTCCAGCACTTTGAGAGGCCAAGGCAGGTGGATCACCTGAGGTCAGGAGTTCAAGACCAGCCTGGCCAACATGGTGAAACCCTGTCTCTACTAAAAATAGAAAAGAATAGCTGGGTGTAGTGGTGCGTGCCTGTAATCCCAGGTACTCCAGAGGCTGAGGCTGAGAATTTCTTGAACCTGGGAGGTGGAGGTTGCAGTGAGCAGAGATCGTGCCACTGCACTCTAGCCTGGGTGACAAGAATAAAACTCCATCTCAAAAAAAAAAAAAATAGAATCTGGCTGGGCGCAGTGGCTCACGCCTATAATCCCAGCACTTTGGGAGGCCAAGGCCAGTGGATCATGAGGTCAAGAAATTCAGACCATCCTGGCCAACATAGTGATATCCCGTCTCTACTAAAATACAAACATTAGCTGGGCATGGTGATGCGTGCCTATTATCCTCGCTACTTGGGAGGCTGAGGCAGGAGAATTGCTTGAACCTAGGAGGTGGAGGTTGCAGTGAGCTGACATCACGCCACTGCACTCCAGACCAGATGACAGAGCGAGACTCAGTCTCAAAAAAAAAAAAAAAGAAACTTGCATGCGTTGCAGGTGGGGGGTGTAAGTTGGTACAACATCTTAGGAGAACAATTTAGCAAAATCTAGTAAAGTTGAATATGTATACCCAATAACCCAGCAACTTCATACAGGGTATATTCCTAGATAAATAATTGTACATGTGCACTAGAGACATAAAATAATATTTCTAACACCATTGTTTGTAATAATAAAAAATTGAAAGCAATCTAGTTATCAGTCACCAAGAGAATAAATAAAACTTACTACATTCATATAGTCAAATGTTATGCAGCAGGAAAAATCAACATCAACAAGGTTATCAGCAAAAATAAGTCTTACAAACTTAATGTAAAGCAAAAAAGAAAAAAAGCAAGTATTAGATTAATACAGTATGGTCTTACTTACATACAATATGAACAACTGACCAGGTATGGTGGCACATGCTTGTAATCTCAGCGCTTTGGGTGGCTGAGGTGGGAGGATAGCCTGGCCCAGAAATTAAAGAGCATGCTGGGCAACATAGAGACCCCATCTCTACAAAAATTTAAAAAATTAGCCAAGCATGGTGGCACACATCTGTGGTCCCAGCAAATTGGAGGCTTGGGCAGGAGGATTGCTTGAGTCCAGGAGGTCAAGGCTGCAATGAGCCATGATTGCACCACTGCACTCCAGCCTGGGCAACAGAGACCGTGCCTCAAAAACAACAGGCCAGGTGCAGTGGCTCACACCTGTAATCCCAGAACTTTGGGAGGCCGAGGCTGGTGGATCACCTGAGGTCAGGAGATTGAAACAAGCCTGGACAACAAAGTGAAATCCCATCTCTACTAAAAATACAAAAATTACCTGAGTGTGGTGGTGAGCTACTGTAATCCCTGCTACTTGGGAGGCTGAGCAGGAGAATCGCTTGAACCTGGGAGGCGGAGGTTGCAGTGAGCTGAGATCAAGCCACGGCACTCCAGCCTGGGTGACAGAGCAAGACTCCGTCTAAAAATAAACAAACAAACAAAAGCAACAACAACAAAATGAAGAATTTTCTCCTGATTGATAGGTAAAGAGAGAGATACAGTGATAGCAGGAATTCTAAGATGGCCTCCATGGTTTTTTTTTCACCCCCTTAAGGAAATTACTTTTCCTTTAAGGAAGGGTCCTTGGAACCTGATGAACTCCAAACACCAGCCATGGTTTGGACTGGGAGATTTGCGATTCCAGCGAAAAAATAGGCCATAGGATCAGTACCCAGGTTGTGGTCCACAGTGCCTCTTCTGGATTTGTCCCATAATTATGGGAGTTTTGATTTAATGGTGGAAGGTGGAGGGGAGTGGGCAGGATTAGCCAAGTTTTATACTCTCAAAATTATATTACATTATATGGTGAAAGAGATTGTTGCAGATGTAATTAAAGTTATTAATCAGTTGGCCTTAAAACAGGAAATTTTCTGGAAATATCCAGTTTCTGGAAGTGTGTAATCTTTGGAGGGAGAACAAAGTCCCCTTAACTAAGACTGAATATCCCTCCACCTGCAATAGGATTCATCTACAAGTCAGATTTAAGTAAAAAAAGTTAAAAGAAAGTTCCTCGGCCGGAGGCAGTAGCTCACTCCTGTAATCCCAGCACTTTGGGAGGCCAAGGTGGGCGGATCACAAGATCAAGAGTTCGAGACCAGCCTGGCTAATATGGTGAAACCCCATCTTTACTAAAAATACAAAAATTAGTCGGGCATGGTGTTGTGTGCCTATAGTCCCAGCTACTTGGGAGGCTGAGACAGGGGAATCGCTTGAACTCAGGAGGCAGAGGTTGAAGTGAATCAAGATCAAGCCACTGCACTCCAGCCTGACAACAGAGTGAGACTCCATCTCAAAAAAAAAAAAAAAGAAAGAGAGAAATTTCCTCAACAAATTTGTATGGAGTAAATGAATGCATGGAGAAATGAAATGGTGAATTATGACTGGATGTCCAACCACCCACTGAATTCCACCTAATAGGATAAAAAAATATTGTCCCATTGCAGACTAATCCACAAACTACTTGAAAATAGACAGCCTTGGAGTTTTTTTTTTAAAGGCAGGTGCGAACCATGTTGTAATCAGGTAATTGTGGTTTGATTAGAGCCCCAAACAGTCCAGACACAGGGTCCTGGAGTCTTATCCAACAAGAACTCTTGGGCAGCTTAAAGCTCAAACCCACCTCTGCCCCATTTTCCCAGAGACACTGTGCTAATAGCCCTGATGAAAACAAGCAGCTCTGTGTGGCTACAGCTGCCTTTTACATTGGTTGTGGACAAATGTGATTCAGAAGCATGATGGAGGGTAAAGCATCAAATTTCTTATTTGAACAGGAAGCTGATACCTGAGGAATGCAGCTTTGCAGCAGCCCCAGAAGACTTGACAATTGTGCAGTCTTTAGGGAAATGATTTTTTCCTTTAAGGGATGGTCTTTGGAATCAGATGAACTCCAAACACCAGCTATGGTTTGGACTGGGAGGTTTGAGATTCCAGCAGAAAATAGGCTATAGGATCAGTACCCAGGTTGCGGTCTACAGTGCCTCTTCCAGATTTTGTTATTAACTGACAATCAGACATCACGGACTGCCTTCCTCATTTATTCAGACCAAACATGTACGTCTCTGAAGTTACAAATTTCCAGAAGGAAAATCTCCAAGCAGGAAGTTCCATTCATCAGGATATTTTTGCTTGCAAGAATTAGATTTGCAACTCAAATTACCTTAAGATTAGAAAAAAGGTCAGGGGTGGGGGCAGCGTGGATTTATGGGGTCATACAACTGTATCAGGTTTAGCTGGATCTAGGGGCTAAAATTATGTTAGGAATCTCTCTCCCTATCTGTTGACTCTGCTTTCCTGTGCAAAACTTCAGGCGACCTTCCTCCTTGTGGGGACAAGAGAGTCACCAGCAACTCAAGGCTTTCATTCCACCAGCTCGACAACCTCAGAGGAAGGAAAGCCTTTCTTTCCCAACAGTTCCTGTAAAACTCCAAGAACTGAGTCTCATTGGCCTGGTTTGGGTTACCAGCCCCTCCCTGAACCATTGTCACTAGGATGGGAGCTGGCTAAGTCTATGTCTTTAGTCTATGTCTTGTGGTTTAGGGAGGGCTTAGCCCCACATAACCCACATGGATTGAAAATGTGGGAGAAGTGATTTCCCAGCAGGAAGTTAGGGTATTCTTACTATGGAGTGGTGAGGCCGCAAGCTTGGCCAGAGAGACAACAATGGTGTCCTCCAGAAAGAACAGGTGGGACCAAGCCATTTCCCAGAGTTTTCTTCTCTCTTTTAATTTTTTTCTATCAGGGATTTCATCTTGAGCCCACCCAAAGAAATTATGATTCCAAAGGTCTGAGGTAGAGCCCGGAAATTTTATGTTTACAAAATTCTCCCAGGTGGTTCTACTGGGCAGAGTAGTTTAGGACCCATTAATCTAGTAGATGACCTTACTTGCCTCTGCTCCCTACTCAAAATCAAAAGTGAGTATACATGGGGTTCTAGCTTATAAATTAAGAATGCCTTTTTACTCAAAGGAGGTCAACATAAAGCATCATCTTTATATTTAGGGACCAGACAGAGGCAAGTGTAAATCAATGAACCTGCTTAGAAGCCCATCCCCCACCTGCCCCCAATCCTGGACAAATAGGAAGTCAACAAAAGCGGCTCCTGTCTAAGACATAGGAGCAGTAAGCAGACCTACCACGCTCTTCACACAGAAGTTACTCATTAACTCTCATCATGCATGGGGTAGGACCCTTTGTCATTGTGAGCAGGGGGTTGCTGAGGCCTGGTTCTACCTTGGGAACAGTGCTTACAATCACAGCCTGGGGTTGGACAAGGAAGGCCATGCATTGGAGCAAACAGAGTACCAGGTGGAGGAGCTAGACCCCAGTTAAAAATGGATTCTAACTCTGTGTGCATATGAATTCAGGACAAGCTGGAGATGGATTAGCTGCAATGGTGGAAGGTGGAGGGGAGTGGGCAGGATTAGCCGACTCATCAAATCCCATTCTCTGTAACTGGCCATAGGACACATCACTTTACTGCCATTTCTCACTACTTTTCATATCTCTGCCACCCATGTTGTACATTCTTTGAAGGCTGGAGCCCTACCTCACACCTTTTTGTGCTCCCACCACCTAGCCCAGGACCTTGTAGGCGACAGTTTCTCAAATAGTATCTGCTCACGTGGTTTAATAATCTTATTGAACATTTTCCTCAAAGCCCCTGAGAAGCAGAACTGACTCTCCATAGAGCCTCTAGAGCTTTGGGGAGCCCATGGAGTGTGGAATGAGTAGCCAGAGTACAGCTCCCAGAAAACACAGTTAGGACTTGGGGCCAGCATAGAACCTGGCCCAGAATAGGTACTCAGAGCTTCATAAAATTAATGTGACCTGCGGCAGGACCAGAAAAGAGGACCAGTGCCTGATGTGCTGTCAGGTCTTTGTGACCCTAGGAAGCAAATCAAACCACTCCCCAGGAACAGTCTGAGTAGCAGTGGGCATGAGCACAGTAGCTGAGAGGAAAGCACAGCTGAAAATGCAGGTTTCAGAAGTCAAACAAAAAGAAATGATAGTACCACCCTGGCCCTTTAATGAAAAATGTTCTAATGAGAAAAAAAAATGCTAATGGCACAGGTCAAGCAAACCTTTCCTGCTCTGTAAAAATAATGATGACAGTATAATTTGTTAACAATTAACATTTATGAACACCATGCACATGTAGCATTGTTGAGCACTGCATGATTAAATAAAATCTTACAACCTTATGATGATGGTCCACTTTATTTTTTTTTTTTTTTTGACAGTTGGTAGAGCTAGCTGAGGTTTTATTTTGAAAAAAAAAAAATTGAATTATTCTGTAGCTGGGGGCATGGGCAAGGGGGGTGCCCCAGGCAGTGAACTCCCCTGCCTGTTGGCTGAGGGTGAGGGCTTAGCCTCAGGTGGGTCTCCTTTTCCCTGTGCCCTCCCGCACAGCACCTCCCTCATCGGCTCTAGGGCAGCCCCAGGAAGGGCAGGCTGGGAGGGGCTGCTGTGGCTGTTCACTTGGACAGGACGTCAGAGGACTCAGACACCAGCCTCCCATCGCAGGTGTTGATCTTTCTCACAGCCACAGCCCTGGAGGAGCTGGTGAGGCTGAAGGAGCTGGAGCCTGTGCCAGAGCCAAAGCTGAAGTCCAGGCTATAGCTGAGGCCAGGGCTTGTGAGGCCCCCATAGGCCAAACTCAGACCACCTGCATAGCCACTGGTGGTCTTCGGATGGATACTTGTGTTGTGCATCCCAGACCCCAGCCAGCTCTCCTTGCCCTCCAGCAGCTTCCTGTGGGGGACGATCTCTATGTCCAGGGCCATCTTGATGTTCATTACCTCCTGGTACTCACCCAGCTGCCGCTCCATGTCCTGCCTGGCCTGCTGCAGGGCGGCCTCCAGCTTGGACAGCTTGGTGTTGGCATCCTTAATGGCCAGCTCCCCGAGCAGCTCGGCATCTGCAATGGTGGCCTCCAGGGAAGCCCTCTGCTGTTTGAGGCCCTCATTCTCAGCACGGGTCATCCCCGTGCTTCCCAGCCAGCGTCTGCAGCTCCTTATACTTGATCTGGTACATGCAGTCAGCCTCAGACCCGCTGTGGTTGGTGATCTCCTACTACGCCTGGGATGGTCCTCTTTTACAGACCTCAGAAGAATTGTGAAACTTGCCCCAAGCGCCCCAGGTCATAAGTGGAGGGGCTGGATTTGAACATAGATGAGTGACCTCAGAACCCACACAGGAGCCCCTACACTGTTGGTCCCTCTTAAGGTAACAAACATTTTTTTGTGTGATTTGTAGAGTGAGATTTCTTCTTTGCCCTTCCTTCTACTGCCAAAGGCATCTGAGAGGGCCAGGTGCAGGGGCTCATGCCTATAATCCTAGCACTTTGAGGCTGAGGTGGGTGGGTTGCTTGAGCCCAGGAGTTTGAGACCAGCCTGGGCAGCATGGTGAAACTCCATCTCTACAAAAAGTACAAAAATTAACCAGGCCTGGTGATGCATGCCTGTGGTCCTAGCTACTTGGGAGGCTGAGGTGAGAGGATCCCTTGAGCCCAGGAATGAGTGAAGATCATGCCACTGCACTCCAGCCTGGGCAAAACAGTGAGACTTTGTCTCAAAAAGGGAGGGGGGTGGATCTGGGTCAGTGAGCCCCTTGTTCTGTCCCAAAGGAAGCCTGGACCCCAGGGTTCAGCTGCTTTGAGGAGGCAGCTTCTGAAATTCTAGAGCCCCTGAGTGACTCCTGTAAATCAAGATAAGCAAGGCCTTCATGGTGGTGGCTACAGTCTAGGGACTGAGTGCCATGCAGGGGTTGTTGGGGAAGATGAAAGAAGCGGACCTTGGCGCAGAGAGGAGAGGGCTGTGGCAGCTCTAGGAGCATCTGAGCTAGAGTTCTTGAAGGCCTTTCTTTTTCCCCAGAGCCTCCAGTGAGGTTTGCATACCTCGCTCGGGCTGTGCCTGATAGGCAGAGGAAACCTTCCACCCAGAGCACAAGGGTGACAAGGCTGGACTCTCAGAGGGTCTGTGTCCACAGGTGAAATCAAGACAGAGGAGGAAGGGACAGGGTAAGGGACATGGAACTAGATGAAGACCCAGTCACAGTGGCAGTTTCTGGCAGCCACCTGCTTGGTTGAGATGGAAACGCTGATTCCAGCTCCAGCCCCCAGACAGGCTAAGAATATCCCAGGAAAGCAACAGCTACCACCCCCGCCCTTCTTGATCTGCTCCTACATCTGTAGTGCTATGCTGGGCACCAGCGGGGCCTGGGAGGAGAAGGAGTGGGGAACGACAGGGAGGAGGCAGAAAAGGGGCTTGGTGGAGGCAGACGGTGAACTGAGACTTGAAGCTTCTGGTGAGTGCTAGGAGGGCTGGACAGAGAGAGCTGTTCTCAGGGGGCAGCAAAGGGAGGCGAAGGCAGGGGCCAGGGAGTCGGGGGGAGACCAAGACTGAGGATGGGAGAGGAAGACATGGCCCCCTTCCATCAAGGAAAGCAGCAGAGCTTATGGCAGGGAAAAGGAGTCTCCAGCTCACCCCTGTCCTCTCTGTCTCTGTGACCCTGGGCCCTCCAGCATCTCAGCATTGGTCCCTTCTCTCCCCACCCCAGAGCATCACATTCTTCATCTGTGCTCCCAACCCTATTCACTGTTCAAAAGAAACTATATTTGGGCTCCTTAATTAAGTCCTTTTAGCAAAGAGCTTGCGGGATAAGAGAGACACGAGAATTCAGGTCTCCCTCCTGAGAGCTAGCAGCACCTCCTCTGTCAATTTCCTCTCTTCTCTCTGCCCCTCCTCCACCATTACCTGTAGAGGGGTTCTGCTCCCCTCCTCTGTCTTCACCACCCACTGCTCCCCTGGGGTGAGATCTTCAGGAGAGGGAGGAAGGCTAGGCTGGTGAATACCCACCCCCTCTGCACACCTCAGGAGCTGAAACTGAAGGGTAAGGGAGTTGGGGGTGGGCTGGAGTGCAGGAAGCAGGATGCAGGCATTCAGATGCCCAGGCTGGGTCTCCATCCTGACTGTTTTAAGGACCTGTGTTATCATTAGCTTCTTTGTTAGGAGCCCCTTGGAGACAGGGAGGTGCAATGACCTTGGTTTCTGGGGCCTTGATGTTTACTGAGGATATCCTGGACCTCAGCCATCTTTCCCTCCTATTCTTTGCCATCTCACCTTTCAGGGGCTCCTCTAAAGCTTGGAGGGACCTAGGGAGATTTACATTGCTAAAAACCTAAGCTCCCCTCCCCTTCATCTTGTGGGCTGAACTGCAGAAGTGCAGGCCTCACACGGATGCTGTGCACACAAAGACTGATCCCATCAGACAGAAACAGATTAGAGAGAAGCAGACAGGGCTAGAGCTGGAGAGTGAAACAGATTCACAGGACAGATTTTGTTTAGAATCAGAACTGGAATTGCAAGAGGCTTTCGGAATCCTCTTCTAGTCCAATTCCTGAAACGTTATCTTATTCTTTTAATATTCATTTTTTATCTGATAAAAAGAGTCAAATCCATAGAATCCCTGCATTTTAATATGTAGAAACTGAGTCCCAGAGAGCAGAATTGACTTCCCCAGGGTCATACAACTGGTAGCCATAGACTAGGACTCCTGTCTCCTGCCTCCCAGACTGTGGCTTCTCAGAAGGGAGATAAGAAGAGCCAAAGGGAGGCAATGTGTGAGCAGCACTGTATGGAGATGTTCCCTTAAAAGATGGGGCCCACCTGTCCAGGTGGGGTGAGTGAGGGGAGCATCTATGGTGAATCTGATGGTGATACACTCATCAATAAGGCAAGATCTTATCCAGGCTAAAAACCTTGGTCTAGGCCCTCCAGTTCTAGATCTGAACAGTACTTGCCTTAAAGAGCCTTCAGGAACACCAGTTATCTGAACAGGCACTGTTCTAGGTAACCTACAGAGAGATAAAGACACATAAGGAGCCTGGCCTCGGGGGCTTTCCCATTTAAGGGAGTCTGATACAACGAGCATTGCCCCAGAGGAACATAAGGGAGATGGACAGATGAGAAGCAGCATAGAGATACTATTATAATGAAGACAGATGAATCTCAGAATATGAACCCAAACATAACCTAACCAGAAGAGTACACTTGCAAATGTGAGAAAGCCACCACCCTTCTATGAAGCCCACCCCTTCTATGAAGCCTTTCTGGTTTCACTAGGCTTATTCGCCTTTGTCTCTACCCCTGTAGAAACATAATAATCCTCCATCTCAGCTCTCAATGCCACTGGCTTATATACAACAGCAATGTTGTTATTTTTTCTGGATCTCTTTGATTAGCTTGCCTGCTTGTCTTTAAAATTCCATCCACATCCATCTCACACATCTTAGACCCAGAGCCCAACCCTTAACCAAGTTGTTATGCAGCCACTGTTGCTGAGGGGAAGAGGTCGGAAAGGCTAAGTCAGAAAGAGTGTTAGATCCTTTCCAAGCAATCAAAAAAGGCTTCTTGGAGGAGGTGAGATTTCAAGAGCTTGACAGTCTGAGGGAGGGTTCTGGCCCAGTGGAAGATGCTCAGAGATTCCAGAGGGATAACCAGAGCAGGAGCATGGGGAGCATGTGAGCCAGAAAAGGAGTTGGAGGCAGAGCAAGGTGGGAAGTGAGGAGGGGGAGTAGGACCCTCTGAGGTTCTGAAGCAGAGGAGGAAATTCTTGGTTCTGACCAAGAGGACAATCGGAGGTTAGAGCTGAGCCAGGAGTAGGGTACCACAGTGGTGACATTATGTGGGTGCTGCTAAGAAGATGTGGTCCTAAATGACCTATATGATAGGCCTTACGGCAGTGAGGGACTCCTGGGAGCAGCGCTGGAAGGACCCACGCGCCATTCAGATCCACAGGCCCAGTGTTTCCGCCAGCGCAACTCAGTCTCTATGGGGCCTGTCCTTAATTACCGGTGAACTGACTATTCCTTGGGTGGCAGATAAAGGCTGACTCAGAAAGCCTTGTAGGAGGAAGTGGGACCAATTACAGGAGCTGAAAAGAGGGAACACTTTCCCACAACTATGGGGAGAATGACAGGTTGGGCAGGTCAGCTTGGGCTGCAAGAAAATAAAGATCAGATCCAAGAGAGCAGAGAGATCCTGTTGAGAAAGTGCACATTGGGTGCTGAGTTAGGGAGGAGGAACAAGGCTGCATGTGTGTGGTGGTAAAGAGGAGGGGAATGGAGACAGGCAGACCACAGGCCTCCAGGAGGGTGTGAGCGAGCAGGGGCTGTGGAATGGCTGGGAACTGCAGCCCAAGTGGATTCTAAAACAGGTTATCTGCAGTGACACACACGCATGTGTGCACAAACCAACCCTGACAGCAGTGGATCCTTGGAGCTATGCTGGTGGTCTGTGAGGAGCATGGAGGTGATTCCAGGGGCAATCCTAAGAATTTACTGAAATATATAGGCAGGGGTTTGTCTCCATACCAAACCCATATGCACCTCCAAGGTCCACTTACTTAAGAAGCCAGAAGACTCTTGTGCTGGGGGAGCCACAGAGAGCAGGCTCCAAGAAAGGTGGACACGATCTAACAAGGGAGATAGAACAGGTCCAGAACCAGCTGGGTTCAGGACCTGCAGGTAAGACCTGGGAAGTCCAAAACCCAGGACAAAGGGCTGATGGGGACTGAGGAGGGAACAGACAGACACAGAGAGAAGTGGGCAGGACCCAGCCTAACAGCTTGCTCCTGGGAGTGGGCACAGCTGGGACCTGATCTCCAAGAAGCATTTAATGATGAAACCCACCTCAACCTGGCCCCAGGGCCGGAGTGAGGTTGGTCCAACCCTCTTGGGCTTCCATCCACACAGGAGGCTCTGTTCACTATCCAAGACTGGGGAGATCAAGTGATCCAATTTCCAGCGTTTCCCCAGGGACCAACCTTATCCATCACCCACCCAAATGTGAGATCTGGGTGTGTGTTAGTGGGGACAACCAACCGAGAGGAGCTGCCCAGGGACCACAGCCAAGGGCCTGCCCCACAGGCTCAGGGGCAGAGAATCAGGACTGCAGGCAGAGGCCTAAGGAGCGTATCTGAGATCTTGCTGCTCCCCTTCTCCCCCTCAAGCTGGAACCCCAAGGAGGCAGGTTGTGACCTGCAAGAAGGCCCTGCCAGCACCCCCAGACAGGCAGGGCAGAAATGTGCCTGTTGCAGCCCTCCATAGTGACCTGGGGGGCGGGGGGCAAAGTGGGGTGGCGAAGAGGAAACAGACCTGACAGTCACATTGGAGGAGCCAGTACAACGCGACCCAGCTGGGACCTGGGCATCCGGTGAGGGCACTCACTGCCCACACTGGCCCCCCACACAAATTCAAAGGCAGAGGGAAGGAGGACGGTTCCCACGATTTCTCTGCTACCGCTACCCAGTGCATCAGAACAAGCTGGCCAAGGATCCGGAGAAGGAGGTAGAAGCAGCCACCCCGCCTCCTCAGCTCTGACCCTGAGGAGGCCACTCGCACGACCACCACCGCCTTCCCCTTCCCCGGTTCGGGGGAAGGGAAAAGACTCAGGGCAGAGGGTGGGGACTGGGGCGGAGATTGAAATTGACATGCGAGATTCTATTGGGCAGAGGAGCTGCCGGTCAGGAGTGCAACTCGGGAGAGGATTGGCCACGTGAGGCGGGGCACGGCGCGGCGAAAGAAGGGGCCCAAGGGGTGGGGCTGACGCTGCAGCTGGCGCAGCTTAGGCTCAGAGCGGTCGAGCCGCCTAGCAGCCACCTTCCCCCGCCAGTCCGCGCGCCCGGGCCGGGGCTAGGCCCCCCACCGCCGGGTCCCCCGGGGCTGCAGCAGCAGCGGCACCGCCCGCGGTTCCCCCTGGGGCCCGGGCGCCGGCCCCGCTCTGCAGGATGGGCACGGTGCTCTCTCTATCCCCTGCCTCCTCGGCCAAAGGCCGGAGGCCCGGCGGGCTGCCCGAGGAGAAGAAGAAGGTGCCGCCCGCGGGGGACGAGGCGCTGGGGGGCTACGGGGCGCCGCCAGTGGGCAAGGGCGGCAAAGGCGAGAGCCGACTCAAGCGGCCGTCCGTGCTCATCTCGGCGCTCACCTGGAAGCGCCTGGTGGCCGCGTCCGCCAAGAAGAAGAAAGGCGGCAAGAAGGTGACACCCAAGCCGGCATCCACGGGCCCCGACCCCCTTGTCCAGCAACGCAACCGCGAGAACCTTCTGCGCAAGGGCCGGGATCCCCCCGACGGCGGAGGCACCGCCAAGCCCCTGGCGGTGCCAGTGCCCACCGTGCCCGCAGCCGCCGCCACCTGCGAGCCACCGTCGGGGGGAAGCGCGGCCGCCCAGCCGCCGGGCTCGGGTGGCGGAAAGCCTCCGCCGCCGCCTCCCCCACCGCAGGCGGCGCCGCCGGTGCCTGGCGGCTCGCCGCGGCGGGTCATCGTGCAGGCGTCTACCGGCGAGCTGCTGCGCTGTCTGGGCGACTTCGTGTGCCGACGCTGCTACCGTCTCAAGGAGCTGAGCCCCGGCGAGCTGGTGGGCTGGTTCCGCGGTGTGGACCGCTCGCTGCTGCTGCAGGGCTGGCAAGACCAGGCCTTCATTACGCCCGCCAACCTGGTGTTCGTGTACCTGCTGTGCCGCGAGTCGCTGCGTGGGGACGAGCTGGCGTCTGCCGCGGAGCTGCAGGCCGCCTTCCTCACCTGCCTCTACCTCGCCTACTCCTACATGGGCAACGAGATCTCCTACCCACTCAAGCCCTTCCTCGTGGAGCCCGACAAGGAGCGCTTCTGGCAGCGCTGCCTGCGCCTCATCCAGCGGCTCAGCCCGCAGATGCTGCGTCTCAACGCCGATCCCCACTTCTTCACGCAGGTCTTTCAAGACCTCAAGAACGAGGGCGAGGCTGCCGCCAGCGGCGGGGGTCCACCGAGCGGGGGCGCGCCCGCCGCTTCCTCGGCCGCCAGGGACAGCTGCGCGGCCGGAGCCAAGCACTGGACTATGAACCTGGACCGCTAGGGATACCCAGGGGCCGCGTCCACTCACCGCCCCAGTCCCCGACACACACTCGGACCCCCCGGGACCACCAAGCCACCGCCGCTCCTACCGCCGCTCGGCTCCCCAGCTGGGCGGGGGAGGAGGAGCCGCCCATGCCCCTCAGGGGAAAGTGGACGCCGGGACACCAGAGGCCGCGGTGTCTGGATTTGCTGGGCGTGGATTGGGGACGGAAGATGAGCGCGGGAAGGGCACTCCAACCTCACTCTTTCCGTCTGTCTGCGCCCCCATTTCTCCATTTCTACCCGGGTCTTCCCCTTCCCTTCAGTCCATTTCCCTCGATTTTGTCCATTTCCTTGCCTCCTTTCTGTGTCTTCATCTTTCCTCCTGTCTGCCTTCCTCTCTCTCTCTCTCTCCCCATCTCTCTCCTCTTCCTCTCACTCTTCCTCCCTCTCCCTGCCTTTCCATTGCCATTCCTTGGGTGTGTGTATCTGCATCTCCATCTTACCCTTTGCCTGACTGTACCCCAGGGCCTCCCGTTTCTCCTCCTGCACCCGTGTGCCCATCTCCCCTTCTTGTTGCTACTGTCATGTGTCACCATCTTCCCTCCTGCCGCCTTCCTCCTCCACTTGTGTCAGCTTGCATTTTTTATTCCTGACTGAGTCCCCACACCCCCCTCCCCAAATCAAAGGGAATGTTAGTTTTTAATTTGGATCGACTGAGGTGCCAGTAGAAACTGCAGCCCCAGGCACCCAGACAGCCACCAGGATGGTCCCTCGCCCCACCCCCACCGCCTCCCCCCACCTTTTCCAACGTGTTGCATGCTGGGAGCTGGAGGGGTGGGGGAAGGGGCTGCCGGCTTCTTTCAGGAGGCTGAGGTTTGGAGGCAAAATCAACCTGGGAGACCACCCCGGCCGTGGCGCCTCAGTGGACAGGTGGGAGGAGAAGAAAACTTCTTACCTAGGGGGAGGAACATCCCGCTTCCTTATCCTTAGCTTTTTTGTTCCCCCTCCCCTCTGCCCCTTTTAATTTATTCGGTTGTTTGCGGAGGGAGGGGGGAGGGGGGTTTGGCTGGGCCGGGAACTGTCCGAGGTGCTGGGCTGGGGCGGGACCGGAATCCTCCCGGTAGAGTACCAGGGACTGGGTTGGGCCTGGGGCCGTGTCCAAGGTGCCAATGATGCGGGCCGACAGAGCGGGCCGCACTGTCTGTCTGTCCGTCTGTCCCGGAAAGAACTATAAAGCGCTGGAAGCGCCTGCAGATGGTTTTGCGCCGGTCTTTCTTTGGGCCCCGGGAGGGAGGGAGCGGGAGTGGGAGTGGTACTGTCACAGGCAGGGCAGAAAGGCAAGAAATGGGGCTCTGGTGGGAAAGATCAAGTCCCTGAGAACTTCTCCTCCTCCCCGTCCCCACCTCCGCCATCGGCTTCCATTTTACAGAGAGGGTAAAGAGTAAAGCTAGGTAGTTGAGGGTGAGGCCTAGTGATAAAGCTGAATCTATCCCCCTGCTAACGCCTCCATCTTGTCTGACCTAGCTCCTCATTAATGCCCGGGCCTCTTAGAGACCGAATGATGGGGACAGCGGGAGTTATGCCCTTTCTATGATGTGACCCATTGAGGCAGAACTAGCTAGTCCTTATTGCTACTTTTCCCTTCCTCCCCATCTTTTCCCACCATATATCGATCAAGAGTCCAGTCGGACCTGACTAAATCTGTGTTCACCACTCCCAAGTAGGACCTGTCTGCCACACTTCTCTCCTCACCCTCCAACCACCAAAGGGCTGCTTCCAGGCTGCCCCGGTCGCATGCCCACCCAGGAGTCTTGGGAGGCCCATCCCTGCTTTAGACTCAGACCCTTGCCCTTTATCCCCAAGAAGCGGCAAACGCGGGCAGCTGGGGAGAAGGAAGCCATTCTCCGGGATTGAAACAAGAGGGAAAATGCGCTATTTAGCATGAGTCCCTGCTTGGTCCCCTTTGCCTTCTTAGCCACGTGGCTAAGCGCCCATTCACTGTTTCATTGGCCCAAAGAGGCCTGGCTTCAACAGAGCACTCGCAGTTCCGACCCTAGTCCAGCCATAGCCCAGAAGACCCGGAGAGAACCCGGCGGAACCGGCCCTGAGGCTGCCCAGGTTCGCTGTCCGTGGTGCTGAAGGGCGCGCTCGGGCAGGGTCGGGGCTTGTAGGAGCAAGAGAGTTGCAGACTCGGCCTCAACTAGGTCTTCCGGATAATTTGGGAATAGGGTGTCATCTATTTTGGCGGTGTGTTACAGAAGTCTGGCTCCAGAACCCAAGAATGTCGGTTCCCACTTGCCCTCCCGGGAGGACAGGACTCTACTCCCCTGGCCTGAGCCCAGCGCTCTTGTAACCGGCCTGAAGCCGGAAATCCCCAGTCCAGATTTGTGAATCGAGTTCCTGGAGGGAGGGGGAGAGCTGGCGGAAGGGAAGGCGGGAACAGCCGCCCATTGGCTGGAATTTGGCGCAGTCAGCACGGTGCCGTCATCTGTCTTGGTTTGGGAGGAGGGAGGGCGGATCACTTGGGTCACCCCGCGGCTGTCGCTATAGTAACCAGACTGAGCGGGCGGGGCAACCGGTCTACTCTCCCAGCTCTGGCTGGGGAAACAATCCTGGTCCACCTTATTTGGAACTAGTTAGTGAGACTAGCTATTTTGATTAGAATTTCTGAGTTAGAGGACCCTAAAGGGGTTGGGAAAGAGAACAGAGAGTCTACAGAGACACCCCCCCACAAACATCCTGCCTTTGGATACTGCCCCTGAGCCCTTAGACACAGCATCCACCCTTTACTGCACACACACACACCCCTTCAGGAACTTGAGGTCTGGGACTTGGAGACTTAGAATGGAAAAAAAAGCCAGTGAGTAACATTTAGTTAAATCTCACTTTTGACATGCCCCAAGGCATGAGACATTGCCATAATCCGATTAGGAAGGGAAGGACCGGAGAAGGATCAAAAGGAATACATGGAAGAATTAGCCTCCTGGGTCAGACTTGTCAGAGTCCTGTTTTCCCAGGGATTGAGTGGGAGAAGTAGTAAGGAGAAGGGTCCAGAACGGTCTTCTGAGAAGGTAAGTGGAGGAGGGAGTAAGTGTAGAAACATAATAAGGTACCTTCTTTCCTGCCCTGTAGTTAACCTGGGGAAAGTGAGTCCAAACTGCTGATGAGGTGATGAAGAAGGACCAGAGTTTTAGAGAGAAACCAGAAGGGAAGAGGAGTGGACTAAGGAAAAGATGGAGATGGAGGTCAGGAGACAGAAACTCAGCTGGAGCAATGACTCAGCACTTCCCCTAGGCAAATGGTTGGAATGACTCTCCCAGCACAGGGGCATAGGCAAGGGCAGAAAAGCAAATGGACAGTTGGAGAGGTAACCAGTAATTCACCCCTTCACATGACACATGTTGATACATACATTGACACGTAACCAAAGGCACACATTTTAACCCAGAAATGGGCACAAATGCATTTATACTGGTAAATCATAATATATACACACCTCCACTTCCTTCCTCCCTGTCCCCCTTCCTGGAACAGAGGACATTCTGTCTTGGTGCCATGCTCCCCTGTCCCTGGAATACCTTGCTACTTATTAGAAAAGCAGAAATACAAAAAAATCACAGACACGTGGGGGGAGTTGTCATGGTAACTGCCTTGCCTGCCAGGCGAGGTGCCCAGCAACTGGAGCATCTAACAGTATTCAAGAGGACATCCTATGGTCTCCACTTACTGGGATGCCTACTCCAGGCAACCAGATGGGCACTTTTGGAAGATGTCTGCAACAGAGGCTACTGAAGAAGCCTTTTCAGTCACATCATCATGATCAGTGACAGCTGGAAGACAGGTGTATGGGCCTGATCTTCTTTAGGTACCCCACTTTAAGTAGCACTCCTGGCCTCTTTAAATATAGACATTTGCTGTGAGTGACTTCAAGACAGCAAGATTAACACTTTGAAGATCTTTATTTAAAAGCATGACCTGGCTGGGAGTAGTGGCTCACACCTGTAATCCCAGCACTTTGGGAGGCCAAGGCAGGTGGATTACTTGAGGCCACGGGTTTGAGACCAACCTGACCAACACGGTGGAACCCTGTCTCTACTAAAAATACAAAACTTAGTCAGGCATGGTGATGGGCACCTGTACTCCCAGCTACTCGGAAGGTTGAGGCAGAAGAATCACTTGAACCTGGGAGGTGGAGGTTGCAGTGAGCTGAGATCAAGCAAGCCACTGCACTCTAGCCTGGGAGACAGAGTGAGACCTTGTCTCAAAAAAAAAAAAAAAAAAAAAAAAAAGCATGACCTTCCTTCTCAGCACCTTACCAGAAACCCTACAAAGAAGGTCATATCTACACACACAGGATAGCAGTGTGGATGAGATGTAGAAAAGTTGCTTAGTTGGCCAGGTGCAATGGCTTACACCTGTAATTCCAGCACTTCGGGAGGCCAAGGTAGGTGGATCACTTGAAGTCAGGAGTTCAAGACCAGCTTGGCCAACATGGCAAAACCTCGTCTCTACTAAAACTAAGAAAATTAGCCATGTGTATTGCATGACTGTAATCCCAGCTACTCCAGAGGCTGAGGCAGGAGAATCACTTCAACCCAGGAGGTGGAGGTTGCAGTGAGCCAAAATTGCACCACTGCACTCCAGCCTGGGCAACAGAGCAAGACTCTGTCTCAAAATAAATAAATAAAAATAAAAGGCAAAAAATAAACAATTAGCTGAGCATGGTGGCACACATCTGTAGTCCTAACTGCTTGGGAAGCTGAGGCAGGAGGATCACTTGAACCCAGGAATTTGAGGCTGTAGTGAGCTATGATCACACAACGGCACTCCAGGCTTAGTGACAGAGTGAGAGCCTAACTCCAAAAAGAGTAGAAGACACCTGGAGAAAATACGAATTATTTATTGTTATTATTATTATATTGCATCTTGGGGTGTGTGGAGAATGTCTTTTTCAGGGTAAAAAGACTTTAAAGGAACATATGGATTCATCTGAGACTCAATTTAAGCTTTTGAATGTCAGAGACATAGAGAAGAAAAAAGAAAAAAGTTCATCACATAACCCAATCTATTTTCTTCATAGCATTTGTTCCCACCTGATAATTTTTTTTTGTTATTGATTTATTTTGTATCCTTTCAATAAAAACAATGTTGAAACACCAGTGACAAATGGAGAGAATGTATTTGCAACACAATATATTTTTCAATAGAAAAATAGCTAAAACTGTAAAGAGCTAATTCACAAAAAGAAACATAAGCAGGCCAGGTGCAGTGGCTCATGCCTGTAATCCCAGCACTTTGAGAGGCCAAGGCAGGCAGATTATGAGGTCAGGAGTTCAAGACCATCCTGGCCAACATGGTGAAACCCTGGCTCTACTAAAAATACAAAAAATTAGCCAGGCGTCGTGCGTGGCAGGTGCCTGTAATCCCAGCTACTTGGGAGGCTGAGGCAGGAGAATTGCTTGAATCCGGGAGGCAGAGGTTGCAGTAAGCTGAGATTGCACCACTACACTCCAGCCTGGGTGACAGAGCAAGACTGAGTCTCAGAAGAAAAAAAAAAGAAAGAAAGAAAGAAAGAAAAAAGAAATGTAAGCAAATGATAAATAAAAAGAAACTTACTTTTACTATTGACCAAAGCAATTCAAGTCAAAACAACAATGGGATATTGCATCTCTTATACTGACATAGATTATCAAAAGAGAAAATTCCATAGGGAAAGCATGGGAAAATGAGCATGTTAGTTCTGTCTTTTGGGGAGCTTGTCTGGATCAAAACGTGAAAGGCAGCATGTTCTGGAAACTTCACATTTCCAGAAATTTGCCCTAAGAAGATAGGTGGGAAAAGATCTGATGCATGGATGCTTGTCGTACTATTGTTTATCTTAATTAAAAATTGGATGCAACCTGAATGAACTTTAGCAAGCTATTAAGTAAATTGTGATAAATTGATATTCACTGGGATATTATGGATTATTAAAAATTATACATCAGGCTGGATGCAGTGGCTCATGCCTGTAATCCCAGAAATTTCAGAGGTCAAGACAAGCAGATCACCTGAGCTCAGGAGGTCAAGACCAGCCTGGGCAACAAGGTAAAACCCTGTCTCTACTAAAAATACAAAAATTAGTCAGGCATGATGGCTGAGCCTGTAGTCCCAGCTACTTGAGGGGCAGAGGCAGGAGGATGGCTTGAGCCCAGGAGGCAGAGATTGCAGTGAGCCGAAATCAAGCCACTACACTCCAGCCTAGGCAGCAGAGTAAGACTCTGTCTCAAAAAAAAAAAAAAATTGTACATCAATATATATTTATCGAAATGAAAAAAATGACATGGTGAAGTGGAAATAGGAGATTGAAAACATTGTCATATCAACCCATTTCTGAGAAGGGGGGTGGGGGAGAGAGAGAGAGAGAGAAGTAGAGACAGAGACAGAGAGAGATTGATTTAAACAGTGATCTTGACCAGGCACGGTGGTTAACGCCTGTAATCCCAGCACTTTGGGAGGCTGAAGCAGGTGGATCATGAGGTCAGGAGTTCAAGACCAGCCTGGCTAAAACCCCATCTCTACTAAAACACACACACACACACACACACACACACACACACACACACACACACGCACACCAGCCAGGCATGGTGGTAGGGGCCTGTAATTCCAGCTACTTGAAAGGCTGAGGCAGAGAATTGCTTGAACCTGGGAGGCAGAGGTTGCAGTGAGCTGAGATCATGCCACTGCACTCCAGCCTGGGTGACAGAGCAAGACTCCGTCTGAAAAATAAATAAATAAATAAATTAATTAAGGAAGGAAGGAGAAAGGGAGAGGAAGGAAGGAAAGAAAGAAAAAAAGAAAATAAACAGCGACCCCCTTCTTGTCATTCAGATCTTGACTTAACAGCCTCCTCCTTATCATCATCAACTCCTGAATTCATCTCAGCCTGTCCCACAGTTACCCTCAATCACATGTCCCTAACTTATTTTCTTCATAGCATTTATCTCTCTGAAAATATATTATTATAATATAAAAAAGAAGAAAAGTATAAGGAAAGAAAGAAAAAGACAAAAGAGAGAGGAAGAGAGAGAGAGAAGGAAAGAGGAGGAAAAAAAAATGAGGCTGGACAGTGTCTGGAAAAGGAGAAACGCATGTCTGCAGCCATGCCCCCAACATCTCTCTCACACATCTCCAAAGTCCCTTTGCTCTTCCGCCAACATCAAGCTGTTTCCAAATTCCTAGGGTTTAACAATGCCCCTTGCTGGATAAGGGGGTTAAGCACCTATCCAGCCTGGCAGGCACATCTATATACATACAGAGCACATATAAGGTTCATGCACACACACAGCATTAACACACGTAGGTATACACCCTTACAAGGATCCATCCAAGAGCATTTAAAAAACACTTCTCTGTCTTTTTCCTAAGTCCCATAGAAGATCCACTGTCCCTTATTCAAATAATAAAGCTAGGAGAAATTTTTCACTTCACATTAATTTGTTCATATCCTTTGAACAATGAGAATTAGCACAGTGCCTGGGATACAGTCAGCTCTCAATAAATAAGAGCTAATGTTTATTCAGGTAATAGCCATTTTTTATTATGATACATGCTATGATAAGCACTTGTGTGTCAGGTCTTTGCCCACTTATCTCCTTAGGGCAATGAATAAATGAACTAGAAAAGGTGACAGTCTGCATGTTTGCCTTTGGTTGCCAATAAGTGTGCCACCAAATATACATTTTTAGAACACAACTATAGTAACTAAATTCCAAATGTTTTATCTTTTCTTTTCTTTCCTTCTTTCTTTTTTTTTTTTTTTTTTGAGACCATGTTTTGCTCTGTCACCCAGGCTGGACTGCAATGGAACGATAACTCACTGCAACCTCTGCCTCTTGGGTTCAAGCAATTCTCCCTACCTCAGCCTCCTGAGTAGCTGGAATTACAGGCACTCGCCACCACACTCCACTAATTTTTGTATTTTTAGTAGAGATGGGCCAGGCTGGTCTCGAACTCCTGACCTCAGGTCATCCTCCCGCCTCGGCCTCCCAAAGTGCTGGGATTACAGGTGTGAGCCACCGCTCCCTGCCTCTCTTCTCTTTTCAGTTGTTCTTGATTTATTCTGGGTTTGTGGTTGACTTTACTTTGCATTTTAAAACACTTTGATTTTTATTCTGGTACTTTTATAAAAGTGTCTTTATTTCATTATTTAACCTATTTTGGAATTCAACTTTGTATGTGGTGAGAGGTAGAGATATAATTATTTTCCCCAAATGACAAGTAAGTTGTGCCAATCTTCGAACAGCCTTCCTGTATCCCCAGTGAATACATCTTATTATTTATGAAATTCCCACACATATGAATCTATTTCAAGGCTCTACTCTGTTCCTTTGGTCTATTTAACTATTGCTGTGCCAAACCACACCTTTAATAGCTAGTTTTGCAGTATGCTCATTATTCTTTTGCTAAAATTGTCTTGTCTATTCTTTTTTTTTTTTTTTATGGAATTTAACTTTGTCACCCAGGCTGAAGCGCAGTGGTGCAATCTCAGCTCAGTGCAACTTCCGCCTGCTGGGTACAAGCTATTTTCCTGCCTCAGCCTCCCAAATAGCTGGAACTACAGGCATGCACCACTGTGCCTGATTAATTTTTGTATTTTTAGTAAAGATGAGGCTTCACCATGCTGGCCAGGCTGGTCTCGAACTCCTGACCTCAAGTCATCCGTTTGCCTCAGTCTCTCGAATGCTGGAATGTGAACCACCGTGCCCAGTCGTGTCTTGTCTATACTTAATCGCAGTACAGAAGAACTTGAGAACCAAGCCTGTCAAGTTCCATAAAATTCTTCTGTGACTTGAATTGGGACTGCATCACTTTTATAGATCAATTTGGAGATTTGGCAATTTTGCAATATTGAGTCATTCCACCCAGGAACATGCTCAGTCCCTTCATTTATTCAGATCTTCTTTTTTCTTCCTTAGTGAATATAGTTTTCTTTATTTAGATGTTTCCCATGTTTCCATTCGGTTGATTGTGGGGCATATTTGTATTGCTGTTGTAAGCCTGTAATTCCCAATTCCTTTTCTTCTTTTTACGGGGTTATAGGGAAGCCATAGATTTTTATTTTTGTATGTTTATCTTATACCTTACTGGAATTTCATTAGTTCTAACTGTGTTCTAGTTAAATCTCTTGGATTTCATAGGTAGGCAGTTATATCATCTGCAAACAAGGGCATTTTATTATCTTCCTTCTCAATATTCACACACAGTGTGTATCTTTTCCTGTCTTGTTGCATTGTCTAGGATCTCCAGTACAATGTCCAGTGGCAGCATTGATGACAAGATTAAAAGAGTTAAAAAAGATCCTTCCTTTCCCCTTTTATAGGAATGCTTCTCATATTTCACCAAAGGCTTTTAAAATTTGTCTTTTAAGTTTGAATATCTTCTTTTATGTACATCGTGATATAATAAGTCATGTAAAATCATTTTCTGGAAGTTGATACAATTTTAATCAAAATAATTATTCAAATGACCTGTCCTGTATGGAGCACCAACTGAGCCATATTTGATGACATGGTCCTGGGCGTGTGCAATTTGAGGATATAGGAGGGGGGTGGCTGAATGTTCCCCTGGGGATCCTTTCTCCTCCCTGATATTTAAAAGTAGTGTGATGTGAGGCACAGAACAAAAGACTATCAGTCAGAGGTTTGAGTCTCTCCTCTACCATGTATTAGCTGCTAATCTAAGACAGCGATTCAACCTCTTAGAATTTCCATTTTCTATCAGATCAGAACAATGATCTTGGATTAGTGTCTATCAGGTGCCTACAAAAAGAATGACAGTATGACTGTTGTTAGAGTAACAACTATTGCTATGGTAGTCAGCACTATTAATAACTACTAACAGGGACTAAATAATGACCGGGTCAGAGACGGAGTCCAGAATGGGGCCCTGGGGTGCTCTAACCAGCTTTGCTGGCCCCTGAGGCAGTAAGGAGCCCTGAAGGCCTGGGCCTCCCGTGAGCTATCCTGTGACCTGGATGACTGTGTTTACTCCTTGCTGCCAGGCCTTGGTCCCAGTGTGACCCACGTGCCTCTCTCTGGAATGCCAGCCAGGGAAACTGCTTCAGCTGTCAGTGCCTGGCCTTGCGTAACAACATTCTTGAGTCTAGGTCTTTGGGCCAGCAGGCCAGGCCCCTTCTGGGACTCCCCACTCCAGGGATCCCCCCAGGCTGGTTGGAACCAACAGGGAAGAACAACTGAGTCCTTCACTCACAATTCACCTGCGGACCAGGGGTGAGAGGAGATGCATCTTGGGACACTAGGCCCTAAGAATGGCAGGCACACATGTTGCTAATGCCTGTACTAATATCCATGCAACAAGGTGCAGTAGAACTATCCTGAGATTTGTAGCAATCTGGGGTCTGCTATTTCCTCACTGTGGGATATTGGGACATTGTTTTCCTCATCTGTTATATAGGAATCATAATAATCTTCCCACTATTTTTTTTTTTTTTTGAGGAGTCTTGCTCTGTCACCCAGGCCAGAGTGCAGTGGCACAATCTGGTCTCACTGCAACCTCCACCTCCTGGGTTCAAGCAATTCCCCTGCCTCAGCCTCCCAAGTAACTGGGATTACAGGCACCCACCACCATGCCCAGCTAATTTTTGTACTTTTAGTAGGAACAGGGTTTTGCTATGTTGGCCAGGCTGGTCTCGAACTTCTGACCTCAGGTTATCCACCCACCTTGGCCTCCCAGAGTGCTGGGATTACAGACATGAACCACCATGCCTGGTCTTTTCCCACTATTAATGAGGCCTGTTGCAAGTATCATTTGAAATTGTGTATATGATGTGATCTGTAAGTTGTAAAGCATAGAATAAACACAAGGTGGTCCTGAGTCTGGCCCTCATGTTCATGGTCACAGACGTGGCCATTGCACAGATGTGTGTGCAAAATGCCCTAGAATGGTGTGTCAAAAATAGAAAACCAAGGGGAAAGGTTGGGGGATTCGGAAGGTGATCGTAGGAAAGGAGGCTGAACCCAAGAGGTTATCATCAGAGCCTAGGATCTTCTGTCACTTTCTCAACCATCTCCCCATCTCACATTGCTTCAGATCTCTCCATGCTGCAGGATAAAAATGGACAGTGCTGCCTGAAGCCTCCCTGACAACCTCCTGCTGTGTTGCTAAGCAACTTAACCTCCTCTCTCAAAAAAGGAACCTAATGCTCAAGGTCTGGCCTTTCAGCCTCCTTCAGCTAATTCCTTCTTCTCTGACCTCAAGGAAGGAAGGAAACTCAAGGAAAGAGCACCTCTGACTCATGGAGGAAGAACTGGGTATAGAACTGGAGGATTAGACTGATAGGAAATGGGATGAATCTGCAAGGCAGGTCTTTGCTTCTGGGCTAATCAATGTTGGGGATGACAGTTATAGAGCAGCTCTCTCTGCTGGACTCTCTACGCACATGCTGTGTCCTTGCAGCAAACCAACAAGGTAGGTATGATAAGTGTTTCCATTTTATGAGGTCACCGAGGCTCACAGAGAGTAAGCAGCCTTCTCAGTCTCACAGGGAATAGGCAGAGGATGAGTCTGAAGCCACACATATCTGGGTTCCTTCTACTCCATCATGCTGTTTGAGATATTTGCAAGGGTCACGGTAGACCATAAGACTTCTAAAATGCATTTCTCACTTTGCTGTTTGTCTGGAACCCCTGGTGGATGCTGAAATAGAGCACCTGGCTTGAGGTTGAGCTGGGGTTTGGGCATGTAGTTCTGCTACTTCCTTGGCCCCTCAGAATCTCAGAATCTGCTCCTTCTTCCAGTAGTGAAGATCAGGGAATAAGGGGTGGAGATAGAGTGAAAACTGTGCTGCCAGCATTTGAAAGGCATCTCTACCACTTGGCAGCTCTGTGATCCCATGCAAGTTATTTAACATTTTATGCCTCAGTTTTCCTCTTTTATAGAATGGGAGTAACACTAGAGCCAACTCAGAGGGTTGTAAGAATTAAATAAATGTAAACTTCTGAATAGTGGATGGCACATAAAGATTCAATAAGTATCAGCCCTTATTATTATTTCTAGGAGGCTTTAGCATATAAACCTCTTTTATATCCTTAATGGTTAAGAGAATTCACTGCCACTCAGTTGTCTCATCTATAAAATGAAGAATTGTAGAGATCAAATGGGATATGGGCATGTTACAGTAATGTTATTTGCTCTAACAAGAAAACTTCCTACTTCCAGATTTCATGTACTAGTCTACACAAGAATCACAGGAAGTAAGCATTACTATTATCTACATTTTAGAGGAGAAAACTAAGTGTCAGAATGGTGTAGACATATTCCTAAAGTCACATAGCTAGTAGCTAGCTGAGATCTTATAATGAAATTCAATGCATTCTTTTGTTACTTCATAAAGAAATGAAAGATGTTCTGAGTATAGGAGGCAAACCATATGATCGTGGTTGCAGACCCATAGCCAGTCAAGAGGCTTGTTCTTGGTGAAGTTCAACACGTGGGCCCGGGACAAGGTCTGGGCTGGCGTGGAAAAGTAAGCCCAAGTTCCTTTCCAGGGCATGTGGAGGGCATCTGACGGGGATGAGAGGGAGAGGAGGCACGTGCTTGCTTTGTTTTGTCTGCTTGTTTAATAATAGAAAGCACTGATACGTGTAGCAAGGTACTTAAATCATTATGCAATCTTTATAGTAACTCTATGAGGTAGGTTTAATGGATATTATATTATCCTCTTACAGATGAGGTCATTGAAATGCAAAGAAGTAAAGTAACCTTGCTCTAGCATCAGTAATTGAATGATAGAGAACAAATAAAAGTAATAAATAAATAAAAGAACTAAAGTAACTTGAATGAGGTCACATAGCTTGTAAGTGACGGAGTCAGCATCCAAACCCTGGAAGTCCAGCCCAAAGTCTCTGCTGTTAACCACTGAGCTATGTTGCCTTTTGTTTTCAAAGAAGGGTATGCTAGGAAAAAAATAGCAAACAGCATCCAGTAGGAGAGAATTCTCAGAAATAGAAAAAGTCAGCTGGGGCCAGGCGCAGTGGCTCATGCTTATAATCCCAGCACTTTAGGAGGCCAGGGCGGGCAGATCACCTGTGGTCAGGAGTTCGAGACAAGCCTGGCCAACATAGTGAAAACCCGTCTCTACTAAAAATACAAAAATTATTCAGGTGTGGTGGCATGTGCCTGTAATCTCAGCTACATGGGAGGCTGAGGCAAGAGAGTCACTTGAATCCGGGAGGCGGAAGTTGCACTGAGCCAAGATTATGCCACTGTACCAGCCTGAACAAAAGAGCAAGGCTCTGTCTCAAAAAAAAAAAAAAAAAAAAAGAGGAAGAAGAAAGAAAAATTCATCCAGGCACAGTGTTTCATGCCTTTAATCCAAGCACTTTCAGAGGCCAAGGTGGGAGAATCATTTGCAGCCAGGAGTTTGAGACAGTCTGGGCAACACAGCGAGACCCCCATCTCTACAAAAACAAAATAAAATAAAAACAAGCTGGGCATGGTGGTGCATGTTTGTAGTCTGAGCTACTTGGGAGGCCAAGATGGGAAGATCTCTTGAGCCCAGGAGTTCAAGGCTGCAGTGGGCTATGATCAAGTCACTACACTCCAGCCTGGGCAACAGAGTGAGACCCTATCTCTAAAAAAAGGAAAGAAAAGAAATAGAAAACATCGCAGTCAACGAGACATTGAACCATTTGCCTCTAGACATGACATGCATCACCCCAAGATGGAGGAGTGTCATGGAGAAATCCTACTGACCAAACCAAAGTAGGAAATGGCACTCAAGTCAACATGCAGTCAGCGCCTTACCCCACCTCAGAGAACAGTGACCTCCAAGCCTGAAGTGCCTCAGTTAGGAAAGTGAAAGCTTGCAAAAGGCACTGGGGCAACAAGTCTCTATTTCTTATCAGGGACAAATGTACTTCCTTATCAAATAGAGGCCTAACCAAGGACACTCATAAGGCAAGCTGTCAGTGTGTCCTTTATAACAATTGTAGGTGGTGTGCGCCTGGAATGGGCAAGCAGCAGGTCATTTTTACATGAGCAGGAATCTAGTCAAGAAGACTAGCAACAGGATCTGGTGGGATGGTAAAGATTTCAGTTGTCAGGTCATGGGCTGGCCCGGCCACTTCACTTCTCCAAGCCTAGGTTCCCTCATTTGAAAATAGAGGTAACCATCCCCGTCTGGCAAGGTTGTGGCCAGGTCAAAGGAAACACCACCTGTAAAGCATTAGCATAGGGCAGAGCCTGGCAGAGTCATGTTCAGGGAGTGGCAAGGCATACTTTTATCATCAGCAGATCCACTTGACGTGGATTATAAATAGCTCAAGGAACAAGGTGAAGTGCATTTTGGTGCATTTCAAAGACACATTAAAGGAAGGGTGAAGCCCAGAAGAACAGAGGGCTCTGAGAAAAGTGCATCACAGTGGCCCATTGCAACGCCGGTCTATGATCACATGCGCTGGTGTATGAGAGTGCTCTGTGAGCCTCAGTGCCTTCAGTGGCATCATTGCACCGTGACTGTGCAAGTCCCAAATGGTATGGACACAAATGTCCTCAAGCTGCAAGTTAGCAGGGCTTCTAATTCCATCTGCAAGTGATAGCCCGTGGAGCTTAGTCGCACCGAGCACATGTTACTGGAGAAGATATGGGTCTGTGTCATCCTGCATGGGAATGATCCTAAAACCAAAGTGATGAACGACTGCTGAGGACTGTGGAAAGGTCACTTGGAGCCGTGGGAAAAAGTCTGGCAGAGGAATAAGAAGACACAGGTCTTAGAACCAGGCCTGGGA
Source organism: Plecturocebus donacophilus (assembly GCA_004027715.1). Taxonomy (NCBI): domain Eukaryota; kingdom Metazoa; phylum Chordata; class Mammalia; order Primates; family Pitheciidae; genus Plecturocebus; species Plecturocebus donacophilus. Next base: position 3,497 of record PVKP010019624.1, on the reverse strand, counting down.
CTTCAACCAAGTCATTTAACATCTGGGGCCTTGGTTTATTTATCCTCCTAGCAGATAAAGCAATACCTACCCTGTCTGCCTAATCTTGGAGAGGTCAATACAACAATGGCTGTGAAAGCATTTTGTAAACTGTAGCGCAAGCACAGGATGAGGGGCAGGGGAGTGATCCATCCTTTCACTGGCAACTTGAATGAGGGGATAGAGAAAAGGCTCAGAACTTCAGAAAAGGCAAGAGGGGCTTGACTCTGGACTGGGAGAGGAAAGCAATGGTGGGATCCATACCTTGAAGGGCCAAGGACCAAGAGGTTAAGGGTCCATGAAGACAGGCTTGGATCATCAGGAAGCTGAGTGAGGTAAGAGTGTGGGTTCTTCAAGGATTGGGTCGACTATTGTCCTATCAAGGCCACAGTAACTCAGGCCTTAGAGATATCACAGAGGCAGGGGCTCCCAGAGCTGAGATAATCTGCAGAAGAGGATCCCCATCAACTGCATTCTGAGGCTGGGTTCAACCTTATACATCACCTTGGAAGGCCGGGCACTGTGGCTCATGCCTGTAATCTCAGCACCTTGGGAGGCCAAGGCAGGTGGATCACTTAAGGTCAGGAGTTCGAGATCAGCCTGGCCAACATGGTGAAACCCCGTCTCTTAAAAAAAAAAAAAAATCACCTTGGATAGACGTTTTCCAGCTCTTCTTTTTTTGGAACAGAGAGAACCTAGGTGACCCTTGAAGTTCCACAGAGCAGAGTTTGCAGATCTCTGGTTCAGCCTCATTATTTTAATGAGATGAGAATGGAATCCCAGAAAAGAGATGTGATTATCTGAAGGTCACACAGCAAGTTACTTGCCAAGCTGCAACTGGAACTCAGAAATTTCTGGTTCCCAGTTCTATATCTTAGCCTCCCAAACTGGCTGTGTGGACAGAAAAGAACAGAGGCATGGGTGAACTTGAAGGATGCGATTTCATAGGTAAGAAGATCACTTAATCTAGTGACAGATTGTCAGCTGCCCAGCAATGACTAAAATCCCTCCTTTAGTGACAGGATTCCAAGAGTCTCAAGGTTAGAGAAGTCACTCAGTCCACCTCCCCTCCCTGCTTCTCACCAAAGGGCCTGCTGAACACTCTGGTGATAGAGAACTCACCCAACATGTTCCATAGCAGAGACTCTTCATTACATCAAGGTGACATCTGTTTTACTGGAGCTTCCAACCACGTGTCCCATTACTGCCCTTAGACACATGCATCCAGGTCCTCTTTCTCAGGACAGCACTTTGAATAAATGAGGACAGCTCCCATTCCCCTTCCCCCAGTTGAAATTCCAGATACATCTCACGTTGTTGTTGGCTTTCCACTGTTCTTCCTCTTCACTTCCTGAGTCCTCTACACTGTGCCCTCCATTTGGTCTCCTCCTGAAAGTGACACTGTATATAATGTTCCTGGGGGAAGACTTATTAAAGCAAGTGCATCACTTCCTTCATCTTAGGTGTCATACTCCATCGATGCATCCTTGGATCACAATGATCTTTCTGCACTTCACCCTACAGACTCCCATTTAATGTTGCATTGGCTAGGACATTACTCATTTGCACACAGGCTCTGCTGAGCCCTACCTTTGCCAAGACTCTGACTTCCTGTTGTTTTATTTAAAGACATGAGAGCAGGGTCTCACAGTCCTTCCTGAGGAATTTTACTTGTGGCCAGGCGTAGTGGCTCACACCTGTAATCCCAGAACTTTAGGAGGCCAAAGGCAGGTGGATGACTTGATGTTAGGAGCTTGAGACCAGCCTGGCCAACATGATGAAACCCCATCTCTACTAAAAATACAAAAATTAGCCAGGTGTAGTGGCAAGAACCTATAATCCCAGCTACTCAGGAGGTTGAGGCAGGAGAATCACTTGAGCCTGGGAGGCAGAGGTTGCAGTGATCTGAGATTGCGCCACTGCACTCCAGCCTGGGTGACAGAGTGAGACTCCCTCTCAAAAAACAAACAAACAAACAAAAACCAGAAATTTTACTTTGTTACATTCAGTCCACAATTTTTAGCAGCCCAGATCTTTTTGGATCCCGGCTGTATCTCTTCAATGTGTTTCTTCTTCCTCCCAGCTTCCTGAGCCCTGCAAATAGGCTGTAAAGAGATTCTCTGCCGTAAGTCACAGAGGACCCCACCAGGCCAGACTGACTCACCTGCTTGAGAATGCACCAGCCCACTCTCCCACCCCAGGGGGCGTGTAGGGCATAATGATGTGGAACATACTTATTCTCTATTCAGTTATGAAAGCAGGGTATTATCAAATTTTAAGAGGCATCGGCCAGGCACGGTGGCACACGCCTGTAATCCTGGGAACTTCGGGAGGCTGAAGTGGGTGGATTGCTTGAGCGTAGGAGTTCAAGACCAGCCTCGGCAAGATGACAAAACCCTGTCTCTACAAAACACACAAAAATTAGCTGGGCATGGTGGCACATGCCTGTAGTCTCAGTTTCTCGGGAAGTTGAGGTGGAAGGATCACTTTCGCCCTGGAGGTGGAGGTTGCAGTGAGCTGAAATCCCACCACTGCACTCCAGCCTGGCAGCCTGGGAAACAGAGTGAAATCCTATCTCAAAAATGAATAAATAAAAGTCATTGAGAAAAGAAAGGGAGGATTTTGACAAAGAATTATCAATAGTAACAGTGGCGTCTGTGTAACAGGACTGTAGGTTTGTGTCTTTTTTTTCCTTCATATTTCTTTACATGCTTCATCCAACCAATGTTTCATGGAGGAGGCCTTAGGTATACGCTTCCAAAATTTCTATGCTGAGTGTGTGTTCTTTGGAAAACTAGAAAAAATAAAGTGAAAAATAAAATGAAAGTGAATAAAGACTCTTTCCCTAGCTAAATTCTTTGGGAAGCGGCGTCAGGCTCATCCCACACCCGCAACTGTCCAGCCTCCTGCCTGCATTGCCCCTTTCTGTGCCCAAGAAGAGGTGTGCCCGTGGGAAAGAACAGCCAGGACGGCGGAGGCAGAAAGGGGAGCCAGGGACTTGCCTTGAGACACAGCTGCCTTGAGGTTGGGGCTGTCCCTTTAGGCACCTTCCCCAGGATTGTTTTCCTCTAAGCGAAGGCGTTTAAGGCAGTTTTCCTGCCAACAGGTTTTGGAAAATGTGCGAATAGAATTTAAGGGGCCGGGCAGGTGCAGTGGCTCACGCCTGTAATCCTAGCACTTTGGGAGGCCGAGGTGAGTGAACTACCTGAGCACAGGAGTTCGAGGTCAGCCTGAGCAACACGGTGAAACCCCGTCTCTACCAAAATACAAAACATTAGCCAGGCGTGGCCGCACGCGCCTAGAATCCCAGCTACTCGGGAGGCTGAGGCAGGAGAATTGCTTGAACCCTGGAGGCAGAGTTTGCAGTGAGTCGAGATTGCACCACTGCACTCCAGCCTGGGCGACAGAGCAAGACTCGGTCTCAAAAGGAAAAAAAAAAAAAAAAAAAAAAGGATTTAAGGGCTGTGGCCCGGGTAGGC
>PVKP010019623.1:0-42117 GCA_004027715.1 Plecturocebus donacophilus | reverse complement strand
CCGGCAAAAAAGCCGCGCCAGCCGAAAGGGTCACGCTGGCGACCCGTGGGGCTCCTCCGCTGGGAATGTCCTGGTCCGTGGGCAGCAAAAATTTATCGGTAAGTGTGGCGTCCACTGGCTCTCTGCGCTTTTACTGGGAGCTGCAATCCTGAGCTGCTAGTGATCGGCCATCTTGGATCTCTCCTGCCTGGCTAATTTTTTTGTACTTTTAGTAGAGACAGGTTTCACCATGTTGGCTAGGCTGGTCTTGAACTCCTGACCTCAGGTGATCTGCCCACCTTGGCCCCCCAGAGTGCTAGGATTACAGGTGTGAGCTATTTTGCCAAGCCACCATTTCATTTTTAATAAAACTTTAAAATCTGGTTACATTGCTTGAACATCAGGTGCTACTGTGTAATTTTAATATTTACTTTAAAAGCTTAAATTGCAAGTAGTCATAATGATTAGAATAGGGACTACTTATTGAGTGTTTATGGTGTGTCAGGCACACCTTGAATGTTAATTTAATTCTCACAAGGACAATGAGTTAGGTATTTGTCTTAGTCTGTTTTGTGTTACTATTGAGGAATATCTGAGGCTCGGTAATTTATAAAGAAAAAGGGTTTATTTGGCTCATTATTCTGATGTTTGGAAAGTTCAGGATTGGCATGTGCCTCTGGTGAGGGCCTCTGACTGCTTCCACTCATGGCAGAAGGCAAAAGGGAGCTGGTGTGTACAGAGATCACATGGAGAGGGTGGAAACAAGAGAAAGGGGAGGAGGTACCTAGCTCTTTTTAATAACAAGCTCTGCAAGAACTATTAATAGCGGGGTGAAAACTCACTCCCCTAAGAGGGAGGACATTAATCCATTCATGTAGGATCCGCCCTCGTGACTCCCGTTAGGCCCCACCTCCAACACTGGGGATCCAATTTCAACACGAAGTTTGAAGGGGACAGACACCCAAACCACAGCAGTGTTGTCATTTTCCCATTTTACAAATGAGAAACTGAGGCTTAGAGAGGTCGAGTTTCCAGGACACACTGCCAGGAAGTAACTGAGCTGGATCTTAAACAAGCCATCAAGCTTTTAACCCTCACATGTAACTGCTTCTCTGAGCATGATTAGCTCCAACGTGGTCTTCCTATGAACAGTGGATCTGCACGGGGACTGGGGACTCATGCTACTAAAACATGTTAATGAGTATTTTTAGAAAGGCAGAAATCTAGGCAGTTCCTTAAAATAGGGGTCCCCAAACTCCAGGCTATGGACCTGTAGTTACCGGTCTGTGGTCTGTAAGGAACCCGGCCGCACAATAGGAGGTGAGTGGCAGGCTAGTGAACAATGCCTCCTGAGCTCTGCCTCCTGTCAGATCAGCAACAGCATTAGATTCTCACGGGAACACGAACCCTATTGTGAACTGCACAAGCGAGGGATCTAGGCCGTGCGCTGCTTATGAGAATGGAATGTTTGATGATCCAAGGTAGAACAGTTTCATCCCGAAACCACCCCTCAAAGCTTGAACATGGAAAAATTGTCTTCCATGAAACTGGTCCCTCGTGCCAAAAAAGTTGGAGACCGCTGACCTAAAAGGCGGAACATATGGCGATGCAGACGCTGCAGATGTTGAACCTAAGATGCATATTCCTGGATGCCGTCTTTAGAGGTTCTGTTTCAGGAGAGATGGGATAAGTCAGGAATGTGCATCCTGGGACCCTCTGGAGAAGGTGATCTAAAGAACTCACATTGAGAAATACACCCCAGAGGTGGTGGCGTCGTGGTGTGACACTTCAGAAGGGAAGTGCAGTTATGTATCTAGACATCAGTGAGACGTGGGCAAAAATTAAAGGCATAAAGGGGATTTGGCCAATATGAAGGTCTGATGACCCATTACATTAAAAGTAAGAAGATTTGTAAATATCTTTCCAAGTACTATAGGAACTTATTTTTATAATAGTCATAAAAAAAAAAATAAAGGACTGCAAAGTGACTTCTTACTGGCAGAGACTTGTTAGCAAAGGGACGGGATCACTTCCTTCCCAGCCAGCCTCCTTATTTCTCCATCTTCAGGGGTTCTGTTGGCAGCACACGCCCTTCCCCTGAGCCTGGCAGCAGAACCTCCAGGGATGTCACTAAGCAGTGCCTTTTTTCAGAAGGTAAGTGAAGCCTGGGCCACTTCTAATTTTTTGAGACTTTGATACATTAAAAATGGAGAAAGCTGGATGAGCACAGTGGCTCATGCCTGTAATCCCAGCACTTTGGGAAGCCGAGGCGGGCAGGTCACAAGGTTAGGAGATCAAGACCATCCTGGCCAACAAGGTGAAATCCCCTCTCTACTAAAAATGCAAAAATTAGCTGGGCGTGGTGGCAGATGCCTGTAATCCCAGCTACTCAGGAGGCGGAGGCAGGAGAATCGCTTGAATCTGGGAGGTGGAGGTTGCAGTGAGCCGAGATTGTGCCATTACACTCCAGCCTGGTGGCAGAGCAAGACTCCATCTCCAAAAATAGAAAAATTGGAGAAAGCCAATGTTAGATTACCAAAATAGCAGTGTATATATAATATACTTTATTTGCATTTAAATAGTTAGTGCTTTTAACACAAAAATTCAAGGTAATGTAATTCTGAATTCATCAGACAATAGTAAGATTTCTTTACAATAAGAATTCATGATAGGAGCTGTAGTCCAGAAATGGAACAGGGCTTTACAATTGTATGGGCCTAATATTCCAGCCCTGTCAGTGTGTCTGTCTCTAAAGGCACATTAACATCATTTGGAGATGATGTCAAATATCTAAATTTAAGATTCTCCCTGACAATGAGGTCTGAGCCAAACAGCTCTCCTAGCCTACCCTAGAATAAACTCTGCTGTTAAATATAGTCATATGTCACTTCATGATGGGGATATATGATGCCTAGTCAGGCAGTTTTGTTGTTGAGGAACATCATGGAATGAACTTACACGAACCTAGCTAGCTGGTAGAGCCTGCTACACCCCTAAGCTGTATAGTATAGCCTAGTGCTCCTAGACTGAAAACCTGTACAGCATGTTATATACTGAATACTACAGGCACTTGTAACTCAATGGTTAAGTATTTGTATATCTAAACATAGAAGAGATACAGTAAAAATGTGGATGGTATAAAAGATGAAAAATGGTACACTTGTATAAGGCACTTATCCTGCACGAGGCTTGCAGGACTGGAAGTTGCTCTGGGTGAGTCAGTGAGTAGGTGGGGAGTGAATGTGAAGGCCTTGGGCATGACTGCACATTACTGTAGACTGTATAAACACTGTACACGTAGGCTACACTAAACTTATAACAATTTTTTTCTTTAATAATAAGTTAATGTTAGTTTGCTATAACTTTTTTTTACCTTTTTTTTTTGAGATGGAGCCTTGCTCTGTTGCCCAGGCTGGAGAGCAGTGGCGTGGTCTTGGCTCACTGCAACCTCCGCCTGCTGGGTTCAAGCAATTCTCCTGTCTTAGCCTGCTGAGTAGCTGGGACTACAGGTGTGGGCCCCCAGGCCTGGCTAACTTTTTGTATTTTTAGTAGAGATGGGGTTTCACCATGTTGGCCAGGCTGGTCTCTAACTCCTGATCTCGTGATCGACCTGCCTTGGCCTTCCAAAGTGCTGGGATTACAGGCGTGAGCCACTGCTACCAGTCTAAGTTTTTTTACTTTATAAACTTAAAATTTTTGGACTCTTTTGCAAGAACACTTAGTGTAAAACACGAACACACTGTATAGCTGTCCAAAAATATTTTCTTTCTTTATATGCTTATTCTATGTTTTTTTCTATTAATATTTTTTCACTTTTTCAACTTCTTTGTTAAGAAAGAAGACACAAACACACACATTAGCCTAGGCCTACACAGGGTAGAGATCACCAGTATCACTGTCTTTCACCTCCACATCTTGTCGCAACGGAAAACCTTCAGGGGCAATAACACGCAGGGAGCTGTCATCTCCTGTGATAACAATGCTTCTTCCAGAATACCTCCTGAAGAATCTGCCTGAGGCTGTTTTACAGTTAACTTTTTTTTTTTTTTTTGAGACAGAGTCTCACTCCATCACCCAGGCTGGAGTGCAGTGGTGCCATCTGGGCTCACTGCAACCTCTGCCTCTGGATTCAAGCAATTCTCTGCCTCAGCCTTCCGAGTAGCTGGGACTACAGGTGCATGCCACCACACCCAACTAATTTTTCTATTTTTAGTAGAGATGGGGTTTCACCATCTTGGCCAGGCTGGTCTTGAACTCCTGAACTCGTGATCCACTCACCTCAGCCTCCCAAAGTGCTGGGATTACAGATGTGAGCCACCGCATAGGCCTGTTTGTTTGTTTTTAAATATGAAAGATATGATGTCACTGGGCAATAGGAATTTTTCAGCTTCATTCTAATCTTATGGGACCATCTTTGTATATACGGTCTTTCCTTGACTGAAACATCATGATGTGGCACTGACTGTATTTCTATTCTTTTAGTTATTTAAACTTGCAGACAATTTCTTGTTAACCATTCACATATCATAAATGTTGAAGATAAAATATAATGTATCAATATGATTTAATTGAGATAAATTTCAAAAAGAGGTAACACTAGTAAAATTGTGCTGGAAATCATCTAGTGATTAGTCTAGATGCTGATATTGTTCTATTTCTTTGCTCTGAGAGCTGACTACATGATTTGCTTACGATTTGTGAACAATTTTTTTTTATGTTATGTTTCAATACAAGTCTTACTTTAAGAATTTCGCTGAGTCTTTATAGTTCATAGAAATTCAGCCACTGCCACCTCAGCAATGCCTTAAATCAGAGGCACCAAGTTGGATTGAGTGGCTTTTCTGTCTCCAAGAACAGCCCTTATTGGCTAGGACACAGAGTGCTCACTGGTGGACCCCTGCTAGTGTGTTCGGATGACCTGGCACTACTCAAGTGGTGGCCCATTAGGCTCTTGCTGGTGAATGTGGATGAGCACGTGCAGTTTGTCACAAGCCCAAATATGCGAAGCCTCTGGCAGAAAGTCCCTGGTTTGCGATTCCAGCCTGGATAAGGGTGGCGTCTCAGTGTCTCTGCAGTTACTCATTCACTGAGGGTGTGTGTGTGTGTGTGTGTGTGTGTGTGTGTGTGTGTGTGTGTTCTTCTCACCCTCCCCAACATTGTTGTCCCTAGAGCCTCTGTGAGTGACAGGACAGAGTGAAACGGCCTTGTTGAGAGGTAGAAAGGCTGCCAGCTGGCCCTGTTGTTGGCTTGGCCCCCAGGAGGCCCTTCCTGACACCTGGTCCCATATGGCAGTGCATGCTCCGGGACATGAGCCAAGCAGTCCCTCAGAGTAACAGAATCACATTCCGAACTCTGTGGCCAGACCAACAGGACGTGGTGATCGAGGCGGGGTGGAGAGCCTGGCCCAGGATTTCGGAGCGTGTCCTCAGTGCTGCCCTCTTTCTCCCCCAGAGCCCTTCCTTACCTGTGAACGGAGCACAGGCATCTCAGAGGTCTCTTCCAACGTCTGTCATCTCACTATGATGAAAACAAACTTCTTGTTGAGTTTTAGAAGTCCACCAAATTCTTTCCTCAAATCCGCTCACCCCCACTCCTGGCCTCCCTTTCATACATCTATTTATCCGTCATGGTCTAGATCAAGTTCGGCTCCCCAGATGAAGTCTCCCTGAGAGAATGTCAGTGATCTGCCATACTTGTCGTTTAATTTATATTTTGTTATTTTTATCTATGTCTTAAAATTCCACTTGAGATTGCAAACTCCCTGATGAAAATGACAGCAGCAGCACCTTTGCATCCTCTGTAGCAAGGATTCCCAAATGTGGATTGACTGACCTGCAATGATTGCCTGCAACCAAATCACACAGTTCAGATTTCCACATCCAAACCCTGGAGATTCCAATTCAGAGATTTAGGATGGGATTGGGGAATCTACCTTTAAATAGCACCTGCAGGGTTTCCCATTCGAAGCCTGCTCTGAGAGCTCCTCCACCACCTCCTCTGTATAGTGACTTAAGTGCCCAATATATGTAGGTGGGATCAGTAGAGGAATTTAATTTATCACATGTTTTTTAGTCATCTAAAACTTTTCCAGAGTTCACAAAGTTGTAGCACATGAATCAAGACTGTGACATTTAATGAAAATAATGTCACTGAGTTGTTCCAACAGCATTTTCTAATACTTAGAAATGTTTTGTCCCATGAAAGTAAGATAGAAGATTTTGTTTCCTGAATTTTTTTTTGGTGTTTGAGTTGAAATAGGCAAACTTTTTGGTAAAGACTTTCGTGGGATTTAACTTGCTTCTCTACGAAGTTCTTTAATGTCTTCCTTCTGTCCCACCTGCCTTCCACTTATAATTTCTGCCAGTTTAAGAGAAGTATAAGCTTTTCTTCTCCCTTTTCTTTTCTTCCATCAGAATTTGCTATATCTCATACTCTCTATTTATTCCTCTATCCTTTCATTTAGTAAATGTTGACTGAGCACTGCTCTGTACCAGGCACAATGTTAAGCTCTGTGGATGCGGCCGTGAACAGAACAGGCTTGGCTTCTGTCCCTGTGGGATTTACGCTCTCAGGGGGGAAGGCAAATGTGATATAAATAATTACAAATATTAGCTAGAGCCTTGTAGTTTTATCTCATCTGTTAAGCTAATGACTTCTATTGGCTGCTAATGACTTAACATTTATTCTTCCCAGATAACATTTGCGGCAAAAAGACTTTAGCATCTTACTTTGAGAAGAAAGGAAGAAGTTGAGGGGGAGGAGTTTCAAAAGGACATCTACTTGTAGAGGGGACATTTTCTGACATTAAAAAAATCCTAATATGTAGCTAGGTGCCTGCTCCACCTGACCAAATTGTCCTCTTATGCTAAGCAACATTGGTTTCAGGTTATTTGCATAAGATTGTCCAACATGTAGCTTATGTATCCTAATAATGGGATGCATTAGGATATATGCTGCATGTTAGGTAGTGTTAGGTAGTTGAAGCAGATGTGGTTAGTGCCCTGAGCAAACTACCTTGGCATTTCCTGTTCCTCACTGTGCTGATGGCTTTTTACTGCAAATGCCTGCAACGCAGATTGCAGGAGTGGGCTTGCCCACCTACACAGCAGGCCTGCCGTGGTAGGGAGTTAGTGGTCACATCCATGGGAGCAGCCTTCAAACAATGACAAAGGGAAGTTGGTGGGTAAAACTCTGAGGCTCATTTGCCAGCTCTCTCAGGAGGTCCCCAGTGACCCAAGCCCAGACCCCATAATGCTCCCTGGACTGACTTTCCTCTCTAAAAGCTTGTTATCCCAGCCCCCTGGGGGTGCTTCTTGGGGACACCACTCAAATAGATGGTTTGGTAGTCTAGTCCCAGTCTCAACTCAACCTAAAACAATGGCACATGGGCACATGCTTTTGTTTTAATGGCCGTGTATTTTAACATGGATTAGAAAAAATATAAATTGCATACCGTACCTGTGATTTAATGGATATCAGTGAAGCTTAAGTTCAAAAAGTGAGTCGATTTAAACCAAAGTGGAAAGTAATGGGATTCAGGTATTTGACAAATCACAAAGGGAGAGTGGACGATTGTATTAGAGTTTGAGGTTGACTATAAACTGGAGCACTTCCAACTTTCCACAATAAAGTCAAGGACACCGGTTTTTAATGCAAGGTTCCTGAAAAGACTACTGGGGGGCCCACCAGCCCTTGAGAGATTATGCAAAGTTTTATGTATTTGGATCCTCTTCCCCCTAAAAGTTCATTTCTTTCCTTAGTCTTACAAAGGGATATTTCACTCAAAGTCAATGGAGAGTTTAAAAAAAAAAGAAAAAGGATGGAAGGAAGAGAGGGAAGACAGGCAGGCACAGGCACTCTTTCTTTTTCTATTTTGTTAATGCAATTCAGATCTCTGTTTCTGTTGCAAAAAAAGCAAAAAATAACAAAGGAGAGGAATGAGGAGATGGAACCCGATCCAAGTAGCAAAAAAAAAAAAAAAAAAAAAAACCCACAAAAAACGGTGTTTGTAGAATTGGGTTACCTGATGACTTTGGGGAGATGGGATATCCATCACCACCCCCATCCTCAGTAAAAAACCTGGAAATGTCTTCTGAGGATTTTTGCTTATTAGGAAGGATGGCTATAGTCCAAGAGCAGAATCTGTATACAATGAGGGAAAAAATCTTTGGTAATAAAGATCCATTAAATGCCCAAATCTCCCAAGTATCAAATGGCAAGATAAATGATATTTTTGTACATGCAAAGCAAATTACATATAAACAATATCCAAGGCAGTTCCTGTTGCTTTATAAAGTAGGACTTCTGTTAATAGCAACAACAACAAATACAGAAAACCAAGCCAATGCATTTTAATGCCTGATTTTGATGCATTAAAAAAAAATCAAGAAATTCAACACTTCACAGCCAATTGTGTATTCATGCCATCCAGACTGAATTAGGATTAAAATCAGCTGCGAGCAACAGAAAATCTAAAATAATGAGTGGCAGAAAAAAGAAATTCATTTTTTTTTTCATGTGGAAGTCTGAGTAAATTGTCCAGGGGCTGGTGTGATTATTCATAATAGCAGGAAACATTGAGTGGTGGCTTCAGTTCAAGCCATCACATCCGCATTCCACCCACCCAGCAGAAAGGAGGAAAAGAAGCTTCCCTTTAAGGACACCTCTGTGATGTTGCATCACCACTTCCTCTTACATTTCTTTCTCCAGAACTTAATAATTTGACCACACCTATCTCCAAGAGAGGGTAAGAAATGTAGTTATTATTCCAGGAGGTCATACGCTCAGCTAAAAATTATCTTGCTGTGGAAGAAGAGAATAGATACTTGGTAATACCAGTAGTCTCAGCTACCCAGATTTCGTACATATTGGGAGTTCTAAATGGTTAACTTCGGCATAATGTTCAACTGTAAGTCTTATTTAATGTGTCAGTGAAATTGCTTGACCCAAATCACCCAGTTTTTAAAGCTGCCTCTAATTAAATCTTTGCTGACATCTGCAAATAAAGCATATTTTTCATTTTGAGTGTCTGCTTGATGCCGGACAAAATTCAGCCCAGATAGAATAGCAGGTCTAATTTGTGGGTTATTGAGACCCTTTGTTCTCTCTCCTTTTCTGTTCAACATACTTGTGGCTACTTACCCATTAGTTAAGAGTCTGAAATAAAGAGAAAAACGATTAAAAAAAAAGAAATAATGTCTAATCAGATGTTTTGTTCCTCTCAGCAACATTTCTCCAGGGCTAAAGTAGAAGAGATTGAAAATGAGTAATGCTAAGTTGTGGGATTTATCTGTTATAAAAACAGTCTTTTAGGCCAGCTGATGAGCAAAGCCCTTTTCATTGCCATCTGAAATCGTGGCTGCAGCCTTGTGAAGAGGGCAGTGTCATCTCCGCTTGAGGGAAGAGACGAAACTTAACCAGAGGAAGAAGTTATTAAAAGGCAAAGTCAGGATTTTCATCAGGGTCTCTCTGACCCTCAAAACTCTGCTCTTTTGAATGCTCCACCCACAGAATCCAATCTGCCATGAGTCTTTTAAGCATCATTATCTCCAGTGGAGAGAGAGTTTTTACATGAACATTGGCTGAGATTAAAAGCAGGCGTTGGAAGACATAAATAAACTGAAGAGGTTCAGAAAGTGCTCGTCAGCCTGCTCCTTGTGGTCTGTCTGATCTTCCAGGTTTTGAGTTTTGTTATTAGGAGACACTTGATATTTACAAAGTGGCATCTGGGACTTGCAGCCCCAGGTGGAACGCAGACGATGAGGCAGAGTGTGTTCTCTGCAGAACACTTGAAAAGAGTGAGGATGGTTTCGGGACAACATTTTCTTGGCCTCTCACCCTGCAGTGCTGAAGAGAGAAAGCCACTGAGGTAGATGGCAGTTTGGAAGGATCCCACCTTCTCTCCCTGCAGCTTGGAACGGAACCTCTTGCCCATGGTACGATAACAGAACCTCACAAATGTTCAGTGCTTGCTTGGTGGCTGCCATGCTGCTAGTTCTCCGTCAATTTTGAGAGGCATTTTATAGGGGAGGATGTGGGATTTGAACCTAGAATCTCTGATTCCAAAACTCACGTGCTTAACCACAAGGCAGTGTACCCTGTTCATAAGCACACACCAGAGGCGGAAATGGAGGCAACTGATAGTAAAGTCTAGAAAGAAAGGATGGGTAGAATATATCGAACATACTCGAGGAAAAATGTTTAGGTGAAATGCTTTCTAATTAATACATAGAAACAGTTTTTGGATTTGGCTTTGAGAAACCCTGGGTTTTTTCTTCAATTCTGTCCATAGCATGGAGGGTAGAGTCAGTTAATGGAGAATGATCTGAGGAAATGTGAGGGCCAGGGAGGTGACACAGGGAGACAGGAACACCAACAAAGGGGATATTTGGCAGCACATTACCACTGTGGGCTCAGCTCTGTGTGGACATCTCGGAGTCTCACTCAGAAGTGCGTCGCTGAAAAGAGGAAACCAGGGTATTAAACCACCAACTCCTGTTCCCTCTGACAAGAAGGTCATGAATGGAAGGTCACCTCTGGAACATTGACTCTCAGGTGTGGCCAGCACCTGTGGGCGCCTGCACACAGTTCTGTGGTGGAAAGACCCAGGAAGCTTGAGGGTGTATACAGGATTCATTTGAAGTGACCTCTGGGGTGGGCTAAAGGGGTTTGGGTGGGGCCCTGAACCCGTCTGCCTCAACTTGTTCTAGCTACAGCATGGCATGTGAGTATAGTATGGGGGAAATCCAGTAAGATGCAATTTATTGTTATTTTAAAATGACCACATTATCAATAGTTATAAATAATGATCTGTTGTGGGTTATTCAAGCTCAGATTCCATTTTGCCAACTTGAATGGTTTGCTAGAGCTGCCATAACAAAGTACTACAGACTGTGGGGCTTAAATACAGAAATTTATTTCCTCACGATCCTGGGATCAAGGTGTCTGCAGTGCTGTTTCTTCTAAGGCTTGTAGTGGCCTGTCTTCTCTGAGTGGTTTCACATAGTCTTCTGCCCGCGTGTGTCTGTGTCCTAATCTCTTCTCATAAGGACACCAGTCCTATTGGATTAGGGTCCACCCTGATGACCTCATTCTAACATAACTACCTCTTTTAAAAGCCTATCTCCAAACCCAGTCACATTCTGAGATATTGAGGTTTAGGGTGTCAACATATGAATCATGGGAGGACTGAAGTCAGCCCACGGCCCCACTTAGTGGAGAATAGTGACAAAAAAGACACTGTTGAGGTAGTTTTACTTTTTAACCCTATAACCTTTACTGTAGAAAACACTTAACATAGCAACCCCAAGGCCTGCTGTCCTTAGAAAGACCTGCTTGCAAGGTTGTTCCTTGGCTGGTGTCAGGGAACTTGGACTTTGAGGGGCTTCCCACCATTTCCAAAGCTGATAATAGAGGCTCACAGTGCCTAAATCGTTTGTACCAACAATGTCGTTTATGCAGAACACCTGCTTTCCTTCTGAAAGTCTGGAATTTTGGTACCTTCTAGGCCAGGGGTGCCTATGTGACCAGCTCCAGTGAAAGTCTTGGGTGTCAAGTCTCTTCTGAGCTTCTCTGGTAGACAGCATTTTACAAGTGTTGTCACTGGTCATTGGTGGAAGAGTTAAAGCATGTCTGTGCGATTCCACTGGCAGAGGACTTTTAGCAGCCTGTGTCTATTTCCTGCAGACTTTGCTCCATGTGTCTTTTCCCTTTCCTGGTTTTCCTTTGCATCCTTTTGCTATGATAAATCATAGCCATGTGATATGGTTTGGTTTTGTGTCCCCATCCACATCTCATCTTGAATTGTAATCCTGTAATCCTTGTGTGTCATGCGAGGGACTCTGTAGAGAGTAATTGAATTGTGTGGGCAGTTTTCCTCATGCTGTTCTCATGATAGTGAGTGAGTTCTCACAAGATCTGATCGTTTTATAGGCGTCTGGCATTTCCCCTGCTGACACTTGTTCCCTCTCCTGCTGCACTGTGAAGAGGTGCCTTCTGCCATGATTGTAAGTTTCCTGAGGCCTCCCCAGCCATGTAGAATTTCGAGTCAAACCTCTTTTCTGTATAAATTACTCAGTCTTGGGTATTTCTTCATAGCAGCATGAGAACAGACTAATACACTGTGATTATCACGATTTGCTGAATCCTGCGAATTCCTAGTGAGTGATCAAACCAGAGGGTGGTCTTGGGAGCCCTGGCACACTTTTATAGGTTTGCTTTGATATCTGGCTACAAATAAAGATGCCACTTAGCCGGGACTAGGAGTGGGTTAGGGGAAGGGTTTATTACACAGCACCAACATTACGAGGTAATACTTGAGAAAAAAGGCTACTGAGTTGTCAGAAGATGCAACATATTTAATAAAACTTAGAAGAACATGGACATGGCCTTGGAGGTCGTAGAGCCATTCAACAGAGCACTTTGATCTCCCTCTGCCTGGTCATTCAATAGACACTCTTCTCTCACCTGTTGTCAAAGACTTGGCCTCTCTCTGTCTGTCTTTGCTCTCCTTCCCTCTCATCCCTGGGTCAGGGGCAGGCTTCTCTTCTGTAGCCCCTGTGGATGGCTTATACTTGACTACTATACACTGGTATTGCCATTGGGATGTTTCTCACTGGCATCTTTTCTAATTGGTCAGTGCCTGTGTTAAATATTTTGATGATTACCCCTGCCCCTATGTCACATCCCTCTTCTACCATTAAGCCACCAGGATTGTGGCTGTGCTTTAAGGATTATCTTCTCCACACTCAGGAAAACCCTCTGAGCTGGGTGCCCCATGCTTGGCTCTTGATGTATTAAACCTGAGACATAAAGGAATTTGGAAAATCCTCTCTGGAGGAGGTAGCCTGACTTATTCAGCTATTATCTTGCTGCCGAATTCTGATTTGCCTGCTAGAAGCTGCATATGACGCTGTACTTTACTTCTGTAACAAATCCTAATTTCCCCACAGGCAGATGGACACTTTGGGACAGCTTAGGCAAAGGTCAGATATCTAGAAATGCAAAAGAGAAAAATACCTTAATATTTTTCAAAACATTATCACATTACATTGTAGCGAGTTAAGCATTGGATCAGACACTGGGGATCCAAAAATGAATGACACTCATATCTACCTGGAGGAGAGGATGGAGTACAACAGCAGTTCTTTAGTGCTGGAGTGGCAGTGTGTCCCAGATGCCATGGAAACTTAGAGGTTAACAGTCACAACAGTAGCAATATTAGCTAAAACATACTGAGCTTCTTTGAGAGGCATGTGCTCAGTGACTTAATTTACTTCTCTCTAGTAACTCTCTGACATAGGTACCATTACTTCTCCCATTATCCAGATGAGGGGCTCCAGGCACAGACGGGTGGAGTACCTGTCCAGGGTTGCCCAGCTGGCCACAGTGGGGCCAGGTTTAGGGTGAACAATCAGAGCATAGCACCGTCAGTGTGATTCTATTGTCCCCATCAAGGAGGGCTTCACAGAGGAGGTGACATTTGGTGTCTTTTCATTTGAGAGATGTGGAACTAGAGTGTGATTAAGAGTCTTGCCAAAGGTCTACTTACTTGGCTGCAGGCCAGAGGTTCTTCCTGCATCTTAGGCTGCCTTTCACAGTGAACTTGACACTGGAGTACCCTGCAGAGTGTCCATGCTATACACAGTATAGATCAGGTAAGGGGCAGGGCAAGAGGTCACCTGGATCCCAATCCCATCCCCACCATTACTGCTTGGTGGAAGACAGAATGTTCTGTTAAATAGATCCATGATGTCCAAGGCCAGTTCATGTTCTTCCTAGTTTTATTACATATGTTGCATCTTCTGACAACTCTGTAGCCCTTTTTCTCTTGCATTACCTCTCCTAGTCTTGGTGGTAAGTAAGAAACCCTAACCCACTCCTAGTCCAAGCTAGATGGCATTTTTAACTTTTATGTCCCAGTTTTAATACATCAAGAGCTGAGAGGGGGACACCCAGCCCAGAGGGTTTTCCTGAGTGTAGAGAAGACATTCCTTCTAGCTGTGACAGCACAGCCTGGTGGCTTGATAGCAGATGAGAGATATGACATAGGGTCAGGAGTGATCATCAAAATATTTAATGCAGGCACTGACCAGTCAGGACAGATGCTAGCGAAAAACATCCCAATGGCAATACCGGTGCATAGTAGCTAAGTATCAGCCGTCCACAGGTGCTACAAAAGAGAAGCCTGCCCCCAGCCTAGGAGTGAGAAGGAAGGAGAGCAGAGCAGAGACAGAAGGGGCATCTGTGGCTTTGAGGATTTTTTTGCTGGGTTATCATCTGAATTTGTGTCCCCCAGAAGCAGATCCTAAAACAAGCCACTGAAGGAAATACAGGCAGGGGAATGGAAAAGTGATATGGGTTGGGGAAGGCAGCCGGTAAATAAGTGTGTTTTCCAGCAAGTCACCTCTGTGGGCAGCCAAAGCTGAAGCCAGTGGGGAAACACCATGTACCAAAAGAGCTGGGTGTTTATAACTGGACGAGGGCTGCTCCCAGGGAGTTAATTCCATGACACTACTGGCCTATTATTAGGCAGCCAAGCTGGTTCTAAGAGCCAGTGAAAGCCCTGAGGCAAATGAATGCAGTGCTGGTGTTGGAAGGTGCCGTGTGCCCAGCAGTGGTACAGGTGGCAGATATGGACGGGGTACCAGGAGCATCTGCTGTAGTCATCAGCAGGCTGGGTGAGGGATAGAGCCCTATGGCCTGTGTGTGTGTCTGTGTGCTCGTGTGTGTGAGCTGCCCACAAGACTGGTGATTCAGACCTCAAGAGAACAGCGAACGTGAGGTTGGAACACTGCAGAACCAGATGAGCGGTCTATAGTGCTGGCATTGCCAGCTTCCGGAGCTGTCCTTCCCCTGCTGCGTGTTACTACCTGCTCTCCCTTCCCTTCCTGGATGGCCCTCCCAGACCTAAAGCTGCTACCCCAGTGGTTTCTGGCCAGTCTAGATGCTCCTGGTTGAACTTCCAAGAAATGTATCTTACCCCCTCATAGCTGATCTTGTGTCCTGAGAGCTAGGCAGGAGTCCTGGTTACAAGAGCTTTGCAGCCTCAACTTCCAGTGTCCTATTTCAGCCACAGAGCTAACCAGCCTCCGTGGATAATTTAGATTTGTTCCCTCCCTCTGGTAGCTAAAGCATGTGAAAGTTCGACTGAGGTTACTACTCCCTGGCACCAGTGAGGCAGCTGTCAGCCTTAATGAGATAATGCCTTCCACGATTCCTGAGTTCTTTGGGAGACGGGCACTGTCTCTATTATTTATAGGATTGTTTGCAGTGTTGTTTTCTAAACACACATGAATGTGTGTATACAAAAGGCTGGAAACATTTTCTTTTTTTAATTTTTTGAAGACAGAGTCTCACTCTGTTGCCCAGTTAGAGTGCAGTGGTGCCATCTCAGCTCACTGCAACTGGTGCCACCTGGGTTCAAGTGATTCTTCTGCCTCAGCCTCCTTAGTAGCTGGGATTAGAGGTGCCCACCACCATGCCTGGCTAATTTTTTGTATTTTATTTATTTATTTTTAAAAAATAGAGACGGGGTTGTACCATGTTGGCCAGGCTGGTCTCGAACTCCTGACCTCAAGCAACCCACCTGCCTCGGCCCCCCAAAGTGCTGGGATTACAGGCACGAGCCACCGCGCCCAGCAATTTTTTGTATTTTTTAGAGATGAGGTTTCACCATGTTGCCCAGGCTGGTCTCGAACTCCTGAGCTCAGACAATCTGCCTGCCTTGGCCTTGAAAAGTGCTGGGATTATAGGTGCAAGCCACCGTGCCTGGTCTGGAAACATTTTCATCTGAGCATTATATCTTCTTGGATACCCAGGACAAAGGCAGATTTACATTGTTCCCCACCCTCAACATTTGAGTGGAAGGAAAATGTTCAACTGAAAGTTATTGTATGTGTCTTTGAAAAGAGGCTCTCCAATGCTATCAGTGTCTCATGTCTTCAATTCCAGCAAAGCAACTGGGTTCCTGGTGAAGCTCGACTCCACGGAAACAAAAGCATACTTTTGTTTTTTTTGGTGCGAATCCTCATTTGATTACCTATTCAGGAGCTAGGATATTGTGGTCAAAAGGAATTTTTGAATTTAGAAAAATTTGAGTTCCAAATCCTCAGCTACTAATTGCTAATTGTGTGATACTGATTGATGTTGTAAATTAGAATTGTTGTGAGGGAGCCCAGGGCTGCTGTATGTTTCTGTGCAGCTTGGATGCTGCAGTCTTCCAGAGTTCACACGGTAACCTATGCAAATGATTTTCCTAGAGTGTTCGGTACACAACCTGAATAACTACATACGGTGAACTTCCGGACCAATAAGAGCTTGCACATTGAAGTGTAAAACACTTTGCGAGTGCTAAGGTGTTGACCAATAAAAACTAGAGGAAGCCAACTTTAAGGGTTAACTATTTTTAAACATCTTTTAGGGAAATTATTTTTATGTTAGCTATCAGTTGCTTGTAAGTGTACCCCATTTGAAAATGTCTGTGTATTTTAAGGTAAATCTAATCTTCATCGCTTTAGTTTATTCAATGTTGTCTCTAAAATCTCTTTGATGTCTAGTAAGCTTTTCTCTAAGCTCTGAATACTAAGTACTAAATACTTTCTCCTTGATGTAGAAAGTTGTCATTTCGTGTTTGCTATAGGTCAATGCTGCCGGATAGACCTTCCCATGGTGATGGAAATGTTCTCTATTTGTGCTATAAGGCAGCCAGTAGCTACACCTGGCTATTGATCATTTGGCGTGTGGCTGATGCAATCGAAGAACTGAATTTTAAATATAATTTAAACTAATTAAAAATGAGGCCAGGCGCAGTGGCTCACACCTGCAATCCTACCACTTTGGGAGGCCAAGGTGGGTGGATCTCAAACTCAAGATCAGGAGCTGGAGACCAGTCTGGGCAACATGGTGAAACCCTGACTCTATTGAAAAAATAGAAAAATTAGCCAGGCATTATGGTGTGCGCCTCTAATCTCAGCTACTCGGGAGTCTGAGGCAGGAGAATCGCTTGAACCCTGGAGGTGGAGGTTGCAGTGAGCCACGATCGTGCCACTGCACTCCAGCCTGGGCAACAGAGCAAGACTCCATTTCAAAAAAAAAAAGTTAAAGAGCCACACGTGGCTGTTAGCCACTCTATTGGACAGTGCAGTGTATCCTTAGTACCATCCATCATTTCTAGTCCTATTAAAGTCATACCGTTGCAGCCCAAGGGGACCCTACTTAAGGGCAGTATGTGACTTTGCTTGGGCAGTGAAACTTTGCTTCATTTTCATGCATAACATGTTCCTAAAAAGCTGTACATATGGAGAAAAGTTTTGTATCAAATCATGTTTTTCTCATTTCATCTTATTATAATTTCAAGATGGCAGAGCCTCTGAAACGTCTTTGATTTCAACATTTAGTAGATCCAGTGCTTGAGTACATTAACCCTTGCTTTAAGAAGCTTTTGATCTTTATCAACATCTTGTCTTTTTTTATCGATTTTTTTCTGGCTTACACCCATCTTAGGAAAATTAATTAAGTGGAGTCTGCAAATGGGATGGGCATGGCGAGCTGTGTTTCCTTATGGAAACCTGCGAATTCTCTGTGCCTCACATGACATCGTTCTTGCTCCTGCTGCCTCCGCTGCATCTTTGCAAGCAAGTCCAGAGGTGAGGGCTCAAAGTTCTGTGCTCCAAGAAGACATCTGCCTAAAGCACAGACATTTTCCCCTGGATCTCCTTTCCCTTCTCTTTAGATCCTAGAGGTCAAAAGCCTTTGAGAATAAAAGCTGTGGGAATAACCCAATCCTGAGGGGAGGGATTGGGAGGGTAAACAAGTTAATTCCCCACTGCCTGCCATGAGTGCCTGGCCTGATCCAAGACTCTGGGGGTTAGAGATATCCCCCAGATATACCAAGACTCTGGGTGGGGGATATATAAGTAAGACAAAGTTTTTGCTTCTTTTGAGACGTGCTGCAAGAGCCTCCCAGCCTTCAGCAACCACCACTCTGATCAGTTAGGAGCTATCGACATGAAAGCAACACCCTCTACCCACCAACAGATTATGTCTTGCTAAAAAGCTCAGATGATCATTAGCATTTTTAGCAGCAAAGTATCTTTAAATTAAGGTGTGTACACTTTTTTAGACATAATGCTATTGTACACTTAACTGACCTCAGAATAGTTTAAACATAATGAGACAGCCAGGTGGGAAGAGCTCCCTGGCAGAACCTCCAGCAACCTGCGCAGTGGGAAGAAAATGTACTGAGGCAGAGCTGTGGGATGTTTGTGCCCTTTGCAGTGGGCAGGAGCCTGGCTTCTGTCTCCTGTTCCGGGGTGTGGTACCTGGAATTTAATCTGCAAGGCGGGAAGTGCACTAGCAGGACTCTAAGGACTCTGGCTTTGCAGAGAGTCTCTGTTTCCCCTTTTTTCCTTTTTGCCTGATAAATCTCATTTTTCTCACCCTTCAAATTATCTGCAAGGCTAATTTTTCACGGTCATGTGACAAGGACCATCTTTAGCTGAACTAAGGAAAAGTCCTGCAACAATAACTATGCTATGCACTGAGAAACCAAAAAATTTGTGTGACTTGCTTTATTGTCACACAATAAATTGTTAGCTTCATTTTGGTGGTCTGAACTGAATCTGTGCTATTTCCGAAGTATGCCTGTATCTGTGTTTTTCTGTAGCCTTTCGGTGGCATTAAATAGGCCTATTTTACAAAAAGCCCTCCCTTCCACTATCATCTCATCCTGTGGCACCTATTTACCTAAAGTGTTCTTGGAATGTACATTTCGGATCTGCTGCCATCCGAATCTGCCTGCTGTTTGAATGGATGGCACCCTGAATATATTTCAGAAAAAAATTTACCTAAGAGTTAAAAACTCATGATTGTAAATATTCAATAGGCACTTAAATTATTGTTTCAAAACAGCTTTTGGGACGCAGAGCACATGTTTTTCTGTCAGCTGCTCAATATTTATTTAACATATTAAACAACCTCAGAAATATTCATTGCACAAAAACCTTTCGATGTTTGAGTGGATTAAATTTACAAACTGACATCAATGCTATAAATCACATTTACATAATTCATTTTTCACTAAACAGAATTTATTTAGCCAGTGTCTGCTAATATATATGTTTAAGGAAAAAGCAGCACCTGTATTGTTGGCCACGTAGTTGATTTAGATTAAACAGAATTTAGAAGGCATCTTTGTGTTTCTTTGTTACTGGGCTTACCCGCTCCACCATCCAACATCTGAATTTTACAGTTAAACAGCATATATGTGTGTGGTCTTAGGCGAGCAGAGAAATCTGCTAAACAAAACCCAAGCCTCCCTTATTTTTGCTTTTCAAAATGTTCTGTGATGCCCTTTCAGATCATCTGTTACTTGTATTTTGCTAATTTTGTGTGGTACGAGAAAGGCAGAAAGAGATTAACAAACTGGGTTGGAGGTCAGATGGAAACTTTGAGACCAGCAGCTTGAGCCCAGATGAATCTGTGACAAGGTAGAAAGAAGCAAGAGTTAGTGCATTGACGATGCACAGAGACCCCAAGAGCCGCGGATCTGCTCTCCTTTCGCATTTACATCTATTTTCACAGATGAGGGTGAGGGCCATCAATGCATTTGCTGCTGCAATTTCAGGTTTTAGAATGTTTTGAACAATATGCTTCAAATCACGCCAATAATTAGGGGACCCTTCATTATCGAGTGTTATGCCTCTAACGATGTTACTGGCAGAGAGGAGACATCAGCTTCACCTTGTGAGGCTTGGTTTTGTGTGACTGGCACTGAAACAGGCATTGTTCGCCTCAATTTCTCCTCTCTTTTTTCCCAGTATTCTATTAAACCTCTTTGTTAAGAGACCCAGCTGCTTGTTTTCTCTCAAGATAATGACTGAAAAATGCACTTTAAAAAAATCATGGGGAACATTATTTCTGGACAGTCTGTCTGCTCTTTCTTTTTCCTGTCATCTGATCATGATGACTTTCAATAATCCCTTGGTAATAAAAATTCATTTGAACACACAGACCAAATACGGAGCTTAAATTACCACAGAAACCGTGGACTATTCCCCTTCTTTTCAGCTTAATGAGGCTTCTTCACTTTCTTTTCCTCGCTATATATATATGTGTATATATAAAACTGAAATATCAATTACATACAATAGGATTGCAGATTTTACATATACAGTTTTATGAGTTTGGACTGATGTACATTCCCATGTAACTGCTATTTCCATCAAGATAAAGAACATCTCCATTATCCCAGAAAGTTTCCTCATTCCCGCCCCAGTTTACCCTCCTCCAGAAAACTCCCACTGTTCAGATTTTTATCACCACAGATCAGTTTTGCCTGCTTTTGTACTTTACATAAATGAAACCACACAGTATGTATTCTTTTCGGTCTGGCCTTTTCATTCAGCGCAATGTCTTTGAGATCATTCCTATGCCGCATGTATCAGTAGTTTGTTCCTTTTTATTGCTGAGATGTAATCCACTGTGTGAATATAGCACAATTGATCTAGCCTTCTGTTCGTGGGCACATTGATTGTTTCCATTTTCTGCTATTTTGAATAAAGTTACTGTGAACATTTATGTATGAAGTATTGTGCGGATATTCCCTTTCATTCTTGTTGGGTAAATACTGAAGTGTACAGTTGCTGGGCTGTATGGGAGGTGTGTGTTGTACTTTAAAAGAAAGTGCCAAATAGTTGTCCAAAGTGGTTGTATTTTTTTTAAAAAAACATCAAAACATGGATGTGTGGAAAGCTGATTTTGGTCTCTGGCGAATTCTACTGTGAGATTTTTGAGGGGAATGAGGGGGAAATTGGCTTTTTTTTTTTTTTTTTTTTTGCTTTAAGAAACCTCAGGAAGTTTCAGGCAAATGTCCCCAGGAAATGAGCCTTGGATCCCTTTCCCTGTAGGCTGGCTGTATGCTCTGATAGACTGCTTACTTGAGTGGTGGGGCTGATGTGCAGGTCTCAGAGAAGGCCACACCTGTGGGCTCTGTGCTGAAGTGGAGCACATCATTCTGCAGCAGGAAGTCAAGATATCAACCCCTCCATCAGACCACAGAACCTCCATGAAAAATCAGTTAGAGAAAGATGAAGAATCTCAGAAGAGGGCAGCTCTCTCTCTTGTCACTGAGTCAAAGACTAGGACCCATTTATAGCTTGCTAATGTTTTACCAGACAAACGCTAACCTCTTTTTTTCACATTATATGCTGCTCACATGTCTTGTAAATAACCATAAACTAACAGACTTTGACATGTCGCCATGATGTTTGTCCTGATCAGTTTACCTTGGTATTAATGAATAGAAAAAAAAAAATCTACTGTCTTTACCCTTTTCTTGTACATCTTAGCAAAGCAGGGAAGGAATTGAGGTATGAAGCTGGGGGTGTGAGCATTGCCTTCTTTCCTTCTTGAGGTGGATTATCATAATCCACAGAGCCCGATTTTAAATCAGAGTCTCTAGTCTCTTAAGTTTGACGACAGATGCCAGACTCTGTTTCTACTTCCAGCTTTGCAAATAGGTACCCTGTATAAAAACAAATGAAGGAGGAGCTGATATCAATAACTTGATTGAAATCTTCTTTTTCCATTCATTCCCACTCCCACGTTGCCTCTGCAATTTGTGATTCATGTCAATATATCAGATTATTCTGGCCAAATGAGTCAATTGAAATGAGAATATTTAAATAGATATTTATTAACATCATTTTTAAAAAAACGCTCCAACCTAACAATAAGAAAACAAACAATTCAAGTAAAAAAATGGACAAAATATCTCAACAAACACTCACCAAAGAGGATATGCAGATGGAAAGTAAGCATATAAAAAGACAGTGAACACATCATATATCATGAGGGAATTGCACATTAAAACAATAATGAAATACTATGGTTACATGATCTTTGGGGTGTCAGTTTTCTGGCCGGAAACCTCTGTGGCTGCAGCACTTTTGCCCAAGTTCTTCTCCTGCATCCAGGAAGAATGGGATATGCAGACAAGTGAAGGGTGAACAAGGCACAGGAGAGCTTTATTGAGAGTTACAGCAGCTCAGCGGTGACCCACAATGAGTAGCTCCTTTCTGTAGGCAGGTCATCTGTCATGTGTTCAGTTCTTAGCAGAGAGGAGGCCCTGGAGAGGGTGGCTCCTCTCTGCCAGCAGGTCATCTCTGCAGCTCACAGCAGAGAGGACAGTCCCTCCCTGCTACTGGTTGTCCCGTCATCTCCAGCTATCAGCAGAGAGGGTCCTCCTCTCTGCAGCTGGTGGTCCTGTCCTCTCTCTGCCCTCTTCTTCCTCTGGCTGTCCTATGCCCTGCTCTGGCTGAGCCTAGGGCTTTTATGGACCTCAGAGAGGAGGAAGTGCATGCAGATTGGTCTATGGGTAGCCATGGATGGGTAGAAGAGGCACCACAAGTCACCACACTGGTCCATGGGAAGGTAGCCTGGCCCCCAGCCTTCAGGTCCTTCTTGGCCTGAAGGTTGGGCCTTACCTGGTACCGGCCTTCTTTCGCCTTCTTCCACCCAGGACTCTGCCTCCTGCTGCCATTTAAGGCCCCAGGACTTGGCCCCAACCCTACTCTGAGGGTGAAGGAGAAGCAGGGAGAGGAGAGAGGTCAGGCAGTGGGAGCTGACATCCCTGGGCCTGTGGGGGTTGCGGAGGAGTCCTTTACTGACCCAAGGGTGGAGGCCACAGAGATACTTGGGCCCTGTGCCTAGGAGGTCGGCCACAGCCGCACTCAGGAAGGCAGATCCTGCCTGCCACAAGAGCACAGATCCACAGTTGCAGTTTGGGCAGCTGTAGCCCTACCCAGGAGGGTGGGGCTGGCTTCTGCCTACTCTGTAGAGCAGGAGGCATGGATTTGCAGCTACGGTTTGGGTGGCTACAGTGGCACCTGAGGAGCTCCTGCTCAACTCAGATGGGGTGGGGCTCCCACTGGCTCCATGGAGTGTGCAGCCCCAGCTGGGCCTCCCTGCTGCAGCCAGTGTGATGGCAGCCACTGCCATCACTACCACATACCTATTAGAAGGGTGAAAAATCATTAAGAAATAAAAAATGGTGAAAATCCAAAACACTGAGGGCACCAAATGCTCATAAGGATGTGAAGCAATAAGAACTATTGCTGGTAGCAATTTGTGAGTTTCTTAACAAACTAAACATATCCTTACCATAAGACTTAGCAGTCACACTCCTTGGTATTTACTCAAATGGATTGAAAACTATGTCTACATAAAAACTTGCACACATTATTCACAGTAGCAAAGACATGGAATCAACCTAAATGCCCATCAGTGGTAGACTGGATAAACAAAATGTGGTACATATACACCACAGAATACTATGCAGCCATAAAAAAGAATGAGATCATATCCTTTTCAGGAGCATAGATGGAGCTGGAAGCCACCATCCTTAGCAAACTAATACAGAAAGAGAAAACCAAATACTGCATGTTCTCACTTACGAGTGGGAGCTAAATGATAAGAACACATGGGCATATAGAGGGGAACAACAGACACTGGGGCCTACGTGAAGGTAGAGGATGGGAGGAGGGAGAGGAGCAGAAAAATGACTGTCTGGTACTATGCTTAGGGTGGTTGATGAAATAATCCACAAAGCAAACCCTGTGACACAAGTTTACCTATATAACAAACCTGCACATGTACCCCTAAATAAAAGCTTTTTTTAAAAAAAATCTTCCACATAAATGTTTTTAGCAGCTGTATTCCTTATTGTCAAACTTGGAAGTAACCAAGATGTCATTCAGTACATGAATGGATAAACAAACTGTAATACCTTGATACAATATAATATTATTCAGGGATAAAAAGAAACATTAGAGACCTTTTCTTCTGAAGCTGGGACCTCCATTTTCTCCTGCCTTGGAAATCCCCCTGTTCTCAGGCCTCCATTCTCAGTCTGGGAGTTATATCATCAGCTCCCTTGGTTCTCAGGCTTCTAGCCTCAGACTGAATTCCACCACTGGCTTGCCTGGTTTTCCAGTTTTCAGATGGCATTTCCTGGGACTTCTCACCCTTCGTAATCATATGAGAAACTGAGCCACCAGCTAACGATAGCATAGCTGAGCAGGGAGTGGAGGTTTGATATGATATCATGGCTGGCATATGGTCACTGTCAAGACAGAGAGAACCCCTACGTGGTCCCCTGGATTCAAGAAAGCAATTCTTCACTTGGATACTCAACCTGAAGCAGAGAATCCAAGAAAAGTACAAAGCAAAGATTTTCTCCTTTTTGTGTCTTCCAAGAGTCCCCAACCTTTTTGTGGGAAAGAGCTGGCTAGTTCTTATTTTCCTAAAATCTCATAATTTTAAGGGTTATGTGAGGACTAGGCATTTGCCTCAACCCCCTTCTCACTAGAAATGCCAAATAGATTTGGCCATAACAGCAGCTGTTTCATAGCTACTCTTGCAGGAACTATTTTTGAACCTGGTGGAAATCTAAATGGCCTTGAGTATAGTGATAACTTTTAAATAGAGTACTAGAAGCATGATCCATAAAAGAAATAATTGGCCAGGTGTGGCGGCTCACACTTGTAATCCCAGCAGTTTGGGAGGCCAAGGCAGGAGGATCACCAGAGGTCAGGAGTTTGAGACCAGTCTGACCAATATGGTGAAACCCTTTTTCTACTAAAAATGCAAAAAAAAAAAGAAAAAAAAAAAAAAAGGTGGACGTGGTGGTGTATGCCTATAATCCCAGCTACTTGAGAGGCTAAGGCAGGAGAATTGCTTAAACCCAGGAGGCGGAGGTTGCAGTGAGCTGAGATCACACCACTGCACTCCAGCCTGGGCAACAAAAGTGAAACTCTGAAAAAAAGAAAGAAAGAAAGAGAGAGAAAGAAAGAAAAAAAAGAAGGAAAGAAAGAAGGAAAGAAAGGTAATTGATACGCTGGACTTTATCAAAATTAAAAACTTCTACAAAAGCATGGTCAAGAGAATGGGAAGACAAGCCACAGACAGGAAGAAAATATTTCCAAAAGATATATTCAATAAATGACTGTTATCCAAATATACTAAGACTCTTAAAACCCCACAATAATAAAATGAACATCCTAATTAAAAAATTGGCAGGAGACCTGAGCAGGCACATCACCAAAGAAGATATACAGAGGGTAAATAAGCATATGATAAGATGCTCAGTATCATATGTCATTACAGGCTTACAAGTTAAAACAAAAGTGGGATACTGTGACTCACCTATTAGAAAATATAAAACACTGATAACACCAAATGCTGGTGAAGATGTGGAGCAACAGGAACTCTCATTCAGTGCTGATGGGAATGCAAAATGGTACAGCCATTTTCAAAGACAGTTGGGCAGTTTCTTATAAAATTGAACATATTCATACCATAAGATCCAGTAATCATGCCCGTTGGTATTTACCCAAATGAGCTGAAAACTTATGCCCACACAAAAACTCACACACAAGTGTTTATTACAGTTTTATTCGTAATTACCAAAACTTGGAAGCAATGAAGATGGCCTTCAGTAGTGAATGAATAAATAAACTGTGGTATATCCAGACAATGCAGTATTATTTCAATGCTAAAAAGAAATAAGCTATCAGATCAGGTGCGGTGGCTTATGCTTGTAATTTCAGCACTTTGAGAGGCTGAGGCAGGTGGATCATGAGGTCTGGAGTTCAAGACCAGCCTGGCCAAGATGGTGATACCCTGTCTCCACTAAAAATAGAAAAAAAAAAATTAGCTGAGCATGGTGGCAGGCACCTGTAATCCTAGCTACTCAGGAGGCTGATGCAGATAATTACTTGAACCCGGGAGGCAGAGGTTGCAGTGAGCCAAGATTGTGCCACTGCACTTCAGCCTGGGCAACAGAGAGAGACTCTGTCTCAAAAAAAAAAATGACCTATTAAGTCATGACAACTTAAGTGCACATTACTAAGTAAAAGCAGACAATCTGAAAATACGACATACTATATGATTCCAAACATATGACATCCTTAAAAGACAAAATCATGAAGAAAGTAAAATAATGAGCGGTTGCCAGGGACTGGGGGGAGAGTGGTATAAATGATCATAGCACAGAGGACTTTTAGGGCAACGAGATGACTCTGCATGGTGATATAACAGTAGATACATGCTACTATACATGTGTCTACACCCACAGAATGTATAGCACCAAGACCTAAGTAAACTAAGGACTTTAGGTGATAATGATGTGTCCACGCAGTTTTATCAATTGTTTAACACATGTACCACTGTGGGTCACGATGTTAATAGTGGGAGAGGTTGTGCATGTGTGGGCTAAGGGGTATATGGGAACTCTCTGTGCTCTCCACTCAATTTTGTTGTGAACCCAAAACTGTTCTAAAAAATAATCTATTAACAAAAAAAGAGAACGTACATTCCTTATCTGTAATTATGCCTAATTTGTATCAATTGAGAAAAAACAGCTAGAAAAAGCAGGTTATCAACAGAATGCACAAAATAAGCATTGAGAACTGCAAGAGTGATATTTGTTAATGCAGAACCCAGACTGGTCCCAGGTCTTCATCAGGATGGGTTGATGAGTTTGACTGGGGGGTTTTGGGTTCAAAGCTTGGAGAGCACAGAGAACATGCAGAAGAAGGGCCATATGCTTCTCAGATTATGAATTTGCTGTGTAAGAAAAGTTTTATTTTGAAATTTTTCTTATTTTCTTAAGTTTTTCTTCTGGTGGAAAATTCAATGTTGGTCATTATTAGAGCTTTTTATCTTCACCTCTGGGTTAAAAAAGGTCCTGGGGTCTTACTGCCAAGCATTGTAAGGCAAGCCTTTTGTCATCCAGGTACCCCTCCCATGCCCACCATCCTAGCTCACATGGTACCTCCAGGCTTGACAGCCCTGCTGTTTCTTCAAGGCTCAGGAATTTACAGTGAGGCCGGGATCCTCCCTACCTCACTAGCTGCACAGCTATTTTTTTTCAGCTCGTTGATAGAACTGTCTATACACAGGAAGAAGAGGAAGTGAGAGCAAGAATGAAAGGAAGGGAAGGGGAGGGGAGGGGAGAGGGGAAGGTGAAGGCAGAGGAGGGGAGGGGGGAAGGTGAAGGGAGGGGAGGGGCGGGGAGGGAAGGGAAGGGAGTGGCACCCAATAAGGGGCAAATGTCCATGAGAGAATGTTGGGGTTAAGTCAGGTGAACAGACAGTAAAAATCCAAAGCGCCCCTGTATTGGACAGATGTCTGGTCCTTAAGGTACCTTTCTTAGCTGGTGGTCTAACAACAGTTTTCAAAAATGTGCCCACCCCCCTAAAAATAGGGAAAAAATGTGTTGACCCAGAAAGACAAATATCACATGTTCTGACTCATATGTGGGAGCTAAAAAAGTGGATCTTATGAAGATAGAGAGTAGAATGATGGTTGCCAGAGGCTAGGGAGGGTAGTCGGGAGGAGGACATGAGGAGAAGTTGATTACTGGGTGAAAATACATGGTTTGATCGAAGAAATAAGACCTAGAGTTTGATAGATGAGTAGGGTGACTGTAGTTTACAATAAGCTACTGTACCTTTCAAGATAGCTAAGAGGATGATTCAACTATTTCTAGCATAAAGACAAATGTTTAAAGTGATGGTTATCCCAACTACACTGACTTGATCCTTACAAATTATATGAATGTATTAAATTATCACATGTACCTTGAAATGATGTATATTTATTATGTATCAATAAGAAATTGTTTTTAAAAACTGTCTCCCAGTTGTTTTTATGGGAACTTTCTTCTTCTCTGGGACCAACCCTTGAGACTTAATTCAGATCAGGTTGGTGTACATTTGTTTATATTTCAAAATTAGAAGTGAGAAATGCCATTTCTCTCTCTCTAACAGGTAGATATGAGCTGGACATAACAGACCCACAATTTTAAGCTTCCAGGGTGAAATTTTCCTTCTCGAAGGGATGAGGCTTTTAGTGCTGAACTCCCTATTAGCCTCAATAGGGAAGGCACAGGGATCAAGAGGCCAAAGAAGAGACCCAGAGTCAGCAAAAGAGACATTTTATTAGGGACTTCCAAACGGCGGAGAGAGTCCAGTGGCCGTGGGTTGGACAGAACTGCCTTATGTGCAGAAACAGTCCAGTGGCGTTGGACTGGGCAGGAAAACCACAGAGTTTTCACTGATCACCCTCCCACTAACAACCTCCACTTTGTAACCTTCATTTAAGCCAAAACTCAGGGTCTCAGTTCTCTGTATGACCTGTGTTCCGCAGGTGGGCTGGGGACTCAGGTGCTCCTAATAGATAAGGACTGACTTTCCTGGCAGGCTGTTCCCCGATTCCATAGTTAGGGATGCACCTTCAGGTACGTCTTCCATGCAGAGTCAGTCTAAGGGTACGCTAAAGCTATTGCTACCAGGTGCATTTACCCTACACATTTAAATTTACCTTCAAGCAGTCTGTCCTATTATTTGGGAACACCATCACAGTGAGTGTTTAGTCAGGAAGCAAGAACCCCTGCTTTGTCCCTGCAGAAGATGTGAATATTAGGAATTTATCAAAAGGCCTGGGTTTGAGTTCCTGAAGTTGAGTCTTTCAAGTCTCACCTTGGGAGGTCTGCTTGACAACAGTAATGGGTGGGTGAGTTCTAATGAGTCCCTCTGTAGATGTGGTTGCTTTTTTGATTGGTTGTGGCAGGAAGCATTGCTTTTCTTTGTAAGAAATCCAATCTCTATGTGCTTCTTGCTTGTTCTTGGGAACTGAATGTGGGTGTGTGAGTGTGTGTGTGGCGTGTGTATGTGTATGTGTGGTGTGTGTGGTGTGTGTGAGTGTGTGTGTGGGATGTGTGTGAGTGTGTGTGGGGATGGTGTGTGTGGTACGTGTGTATAGGGTGTGTGTGTGTGGTGTGTGTGGGGGTGTGTGTGTGTGGTATGTGTGTATAGGGTGTATGTTGTATGTGAGTGTGTGTGGGGGTGGTGTGTGTGGTACATGTGTGTAGGGGGTGTGTGTGTGTGGTGTGTGTGTGGGTGGTGTGTGGGTGGTACATGTGTGTAGGGTGTATGTGTGTGTTGTGTGTTAGTGTGGTGTGTGTCTGTGTGTGAATATTAAAGCTGCTGCTCATGAGAGGCAGGAGCTGAGACAGCTGTAAGGTGGGTCACGCTGGAGAAGAGGCTGAGAAGAACTGCATTTGGTCACACTGGGTTTGGTCACACCAAAACCTGGATCTCACAGCAATGTTACAGAAGACTCAATAGGATTCCCGGAAATAATGTCCAGTTGAAGGACATTGCCATTGTCTATCAGCTTTGGAAAACAGCAGGACCTGGGGCCAGAAAAGGGTTCGGGAGGCTAGTCTCAGGCTGGAATAGCGCGGGGTGGGGAGTCCACCTTTCTTGGGCTCTTGTGGAGGTTGAGGTCCTGATGCCGAATAGAACAGGGATTGAGTTTACTATCTCCCTGATGTGTGTAGAGGATCGGGCAAACGGGAGGCCAGCGAGGGAAGCTGCCTGTGCACTACAGAGAATTGATCTGCTATCCAGCTTCTTCTCTCTTTTGTGGTACTTCCTCTCTATTACACCCCCTCACCCCCATAAAACCCCTTTTAAACATGATGGCTTGGTTTCTGCATTCAATGAGGGGCAGTCAGAGGAGTCCATTTTGGGGGGCAGAATGGCACAGCAGGAAACAGCAGTTGGAAAGAGGAAGGTCCAGGGACCCCATGGGAGCCACCACCAATAGCCAGAGCCTTCCCAGTGGCTGAGGCTGCATTCAGTCATGAAAAGAGCATCCTGACAAGTGAAATGATTCCTTGGGAGTCCCAGAAATGCTGGTGAAGAGGAAGCTGGTAGAAGAACTGGACTTACTTCCTCGGGCTGAGTCGGTGGGAACCCCAGGCACCATCACTTTTGAATCACAGAGAAATGTGACTTTATTATGACATTTAAAACTAATGAATCCTGGACATTTGGGCTGTATAGTGTAAGGAACTGAGGCTTGATTACTGTGTGGTTCATTGTTGCTCATTATGTTGTCAGAGGAATGGGAATGAGGCCACACTTGGCTTGAAAATTGCTGGTAAACTCTGATGGAGGGGAACATTCTGCTTTCATTCTGTAAAATTAGAGACACAATGTAACACTCGCAGTCTAATTAGCTACAAAACATTGACATCAGTGTTCATGCTCTGCATATCAATACAGGTTGCTCCGTTTCTGCATTTACACCATCCTCCTGATTACCAAATACCTTAGCAAATGGGACAGCAGATGTTCCCTCTCACAACTTCAACGTGGCATCTGCTCAAATCATTTGTCTCCTCCAACCCATTCAATTGCTAAGCCCCTATATTTGTCCTGACATCTGGGGGCTGGCTCTTTGCCTATTCAACTAAGTTGGATAACACTGAGTGCTTTCCTGCACTGAGTTGGTATTTAAGGGGAAGAGCTGGAAAATCATGTCTGCATACTTTCTAATCTGGTAAATGTTAATTTTGCCCAGACCTACCTGGGAATGATTTTCTCTGAGTCATGAAAATCATTTATTTTTTGTTTACTTATTTCTATTTGCTAGTTTAAAAATGAACAGATATTATTGATATAATAACACTTTTAAAAAATGTAAGACTGATCATTCAGGAAATTTTGGTCAGATGTTACTTTCTTAGTCCTCCAATTCATTACCTTTTTAAAATTTGATACATAATAATTGTACAAGTTTATGGTATACAGGGTGATGTTTCAATACATGCATACCCTATGCAATGATCCAATCATGGTATTTAGTATATCCATTACCTCAAACATTTATCATTTCTTTGTGGTGAGAGCGTTCAAAATCCTCTCTTCTAGTTATTTTGAATTCATTAGGAATTCCATTCATAACAAGGTGGAAAGAAATGGGTGGAAGGTATGGTAGTTTATCTCTAAGATGAATACTGTTTAGTTCTTTCTTTCCCTGAAAGCCATTCTTCATTGAGAGGTGGAACTTATTCCACTACCTTAATGAATCTAGGCTGGCCTGTGACTTACTCTTGACCACTAGAATATGGTGAAACTGACATAGTCTAACCTCCAAATCTTAAGAAGCCTTGTAGGTTCTGTTGGATCTCCTGGAATATTCCCTCTTGGGGAAATCCACGGGCCACATTAAACGGTCCACGTCCTCTGAGATTGCCATACTGCATACGAAGCCCAGTCTAGCCACGTGGAGAGGCTGTTTGAGGATAGAGATGCTCAAGCAGTCACCAGCTTTTCCAGCCTACACATGAGACATGCGAGTGGAGAAACCTTCTGATAGGGTTTGGATATTTGTCTCCTCAAAATCTCATGTTGAAATGTGATCCCCAATGCTGAATGTGGGAGGTGTTGGGTCATAGGGGTGGATCCCTCACGAATGGCTTAGCACCATCCCCTTGGTGATGAATGCATTCTTACTCTGTTCACATGAGAGCTGATTATTTAAAGGAACCTGGCACCTGCTCCTCTTTTCTTGTTCTCTCTCTTGCCATGTGACGTGCTGGCTCCCCTTCCCTTCCACTGTGAGTAAAAGCTTCCCGCGCCCTCATCAGAAGCCCAGCAGATTCTGGCACCATGCTTGTACAGCCTTCAGAACTGAAAGCCAAACGAAATCTCTTTTATGTATAAATTCTCCAGTCTCAGGTATTCCTTTATAGCAAGGCCAAACAGACTAATGCACCTTCCAGTGGCTCAAGTTCCAGCTGTGCTCTGTGTGTAACCAAATGAGGCACCCCAAATAGAAACCACCCAGATGAGCCTGTCAACCCCGAGCCCCAGGAGAGGTAATGGTCACAGTTGTCTTACTCCAGTAAGTTTTGGGGGTAGTTTGTTGTGCAGCAACAGATTGCTGGAAGAGTTTAGGAAATAAACTTAAGGGAGTGTAGTTTATATTTTAGTAAAAATTCTTAGTCTTCTGTTAATTTTCATGATAAATGAGGACAGCTTGAATAAATGCCATAATCTATGTTTTAGAATAACATTTGACTGGAGGGCACTGGACACATTGATTTTATGCTTGCTATAAATTCAGATTTCGGTATATATATATATATATACACACACACAAGAGGTTGAAGAAATCAAGGTAGGCCTCAAGTTCACAGGGAACTGTTAGTGAAATGTTATTTGAAGGAATACCGAAAGCTACCCAAAAGCATCTCCTTCCACCAGCCTGAAATCCCCATTAATCCCTTTTCATCTCACCTTACCTAGGAAGGGCAGTACAGAAATCTCCTGAGGACTTGGCAAGGCCTGGACTAGTCTGTCTGGGAGATCAGCTTGCAAAGCCCTGAAGGGAAGTCCTGAAGGAGTGGATCAAGAGACAGCCTTCTGAGGTCACTGAGAAAGGTCCAGGCATGTGTGAGCTGCCATTGTGAAGGAATCTGGGTGGCATGAGCTGGGCTAACTCTGAGACAAACTTCTCTCCTGATTCTGCACAGAGCTAGCCCTACATGAAGCTATTGTCAATTATTTTGGGTGCATCTTCTATATCCTAGGCACTATGCTCAGTACTTTACATAGATGATTACTTCTTTAGCCCTCCCATGACCCTATATGTCGTACAATTTTGACAGTGAAAGGGACACTGTTAATAATTATTCTTTTAATTATTCTAATCATTATAAAAGTGTTCTATATGCCAGGACTGTCCTAGGCCCACCTGGGCATATGGTCACCCCTACCTATGAGCAAATGCAGTTCCTTCTCTGATAGTATACCTGAGTAAACTGAGGCTTAGGACATGAAGCCACTTGCTGAAGATCACACAGCTGATAAGATTTGATCCAAATAGTCTAGCTCCTGAGTCTATACTCTGTCACTACAGCTAAATGCTAACATAGCTATTGTTTAATGTAAAAGTCAGACTAGCAGTCCACAAGCTGAATTTGGCTCATAGATTCTGTTTTGCTTGGCATTTATTGATTATTTTTTAAGAAATTGAGCTCAAATGACTTTGGGTGAGACCTGCCTGTTTCAGGTCACCTTATAATTTCCCTTGGCCCACTTGCCTTTTTTTTTTTCAATAAGTGCAGTCCCTGGAGTCATTTGATTTGGTGGCTCCTAAAGTAATACATTTCTAGCATCCTAGGTATTCCACTGACCATTCTTTCTGCTTTGTGTCTACAACCTTCTTTCATCCACTGACCTCTCCAGTCTCTCGTGTATGATAACCATCGATATCATATCCCTGTTTCCTCCACTCCTCTCTCACCTTTATGGAAGATCCTGCATATGGGTGGGCTTCTCACTTCTGTCCCAGTGTACCTATATATACAAAAAGTCTCCAAGTGCAGCGGGGTATAATTTCCATTTCACGTGGTCACTCTAAAACCATTGAGTGTATCTAGTGATCACTTGGAAACACCTCTCTTAATTGTTAACAGTAGGTAGTGACTATTCAAAATAACTATTAACATTGCTGAGCATTCTTAATATTTAAAAATTGGGATGAGAAATCCTTAAGCAGATAGCAGATTTTCTTTTCTTTCTTTTTTTTTTTTTTTTGAGATGGAGTCTCGCTCTGTTTCCCCAGCTGGAGTACAGTGGCATGATCTCAGCTCACTGCAACCTCTGCCTCCTGGGTTCAAGTGATTCTCTTTCCTCAGCATCCTGAGTAGCTGGGATTACCGGTGCTCACCATCATGTCTGCAAGTTTTTGTACTTTTAGTAGAGATGAGGTTTCACCATGTTGGCCAGGCTGGTCTCGAACTCCTGACCTCAAGCGATCCTCTTGCCTTGGCCTCCCAAAATCCTGGGATTGCAGGTGTGAGCCACCACGCCTGACTGTGATAGCACATATTTTTATGTGTTTATAAAAATTACTTGGGTTTTTGAAGAATTTATTTCTTAAGGAATTTTGTGTATTTGGAGATATTCATGTATGTAACTAATCAAAGGTTTAAAAGTTTTGGGCAGCTTTAAAAATGAATCATGTACAAGAATTTTGTGAAACCATAGAAGAAATGCTAATGAAACATGAGAGAACACTTAGATCTCAAGAGCCAAGGGATTTACAGTGATGGAGATGGACAGAGAACATCTTCTTGATGAAAGAGAAGAGTGATTGAATGTGAGTGGAGAGGAAGGACTCATTACATACAAGTACCAGATGCAAATATCATCAAGCTCTAATCAGCATGGGAGAGCATTGCTTGGGAAATGTGTGCTCTAGCTCAGGGCACAGTACAGAACCTGGAAACTCTTCTCATCCTTCATACACTCTGATCCACATAAACCTTGCTTACTTAAAAGAAGACAGTTTCTTTCATGTTTGGTGTTCTCAATGCCCATCAACAGGTCACAAGAACAAACTTTTAATAGAATCTGTTTAAACCTCTAGAAATCTGTATTTAATTACAGGTTTGCTCAAGAATGTGATCATTGGATTAATTAAGGGTTGTGTGTGAGAGGAATGAGATTTTTAATTTACTTAAGCTGATAGTCTTTATGAATATATTAATATACACAGGCAAGTAAAATATGTGAATGCATAGATTATTATGAGTAACTATTAAGGTCTACTAGAATGGGGAGGGCTATCTCAAGTCTAGCCACTTAATGCCTATTATGTGTACACATCTAGGACTAAAATTCTGTCTTTGGGCTTCACAGATTAAACAGAGCAGCAAGGAGTTTTCTCTTTTCAGTAACAGTTTATGATGGGGCCTGGATCCTGGTTGTATGGAATCTTTATACGATTTCCGGTTAGGGAGGTAGTTGGTGAGATTTCTGTGTATTCACACTGGTACTGCATACTCATGAATCACTGCTTGGCAAAATCTCCAGGTTAGGTTACATGAGCTCTGCGGTGCCTTCTGACTTGGAAATTCTGGGTTTGACATAACTTATCAGCCATTTTTAACTGTCTGCTCTTGCACTGAGCCATTTTCTACCAGGAGCCTTCTGGTTGCCAAGGGTCAAGCTTGTTGTATTAGCTTGGTTCTGGTTGACTGATTCCACATTACTAGGAAGGCTTCTGTAAATACAACCAAAAGGGAGAATTTCTCAAAGCCTTTTATCTTAGGTCATGCCACGGAATTCATGTAGAATAGACATTTCTCTGGAACAGATAGCTTACATTGAAAAGGACAGTTCTGCCCGGCGTGGTGGCTCTCAGCACTGTTATCCCAGCACTTTGGGAGGGCGAGGCGGGTGGATTGCTTGAGCCCAGGTGTTTGAGACCAGCCTGGGGAATGTAGCAAAACCCTGTCTCTACAAAAAATACAAAAAACAACAAAACAAAAACTAGCTGGGCGTGGTGGCGCAGGCCTATGGTCCCAGCTACTTGGGAGGCTAAGGCAGGAGAATTACCTGAGCCCTGGTGGGGAGGTTGCATGCAGCAAGCCAGGATTGAGCCATTGCTCTCTAGCCTGGACAATGAAGTAAAACCCTGTCTGGAAAAAAAAAAAAGGCAATTCTGAATTTTGACTCCCCTTTCCCTTTCTAATCTCCCAATGTCTTTCACTGACATAGTTTTTACATCTTTGAAGCTAAACTTCTCTGTAATGGCTGTCTTTG
Organism: Plecturocebus donacophilus; assembly: GCA_004027715.1. Taxonomy (NCBI): domain Eukaryota; kingdom Metazoa; phylum Chordata; class Mammalia; order Primates; family Pitheciidae; genus Plecturocebus; species Plecturocebus donacophilus. The sequence continues at coordinate 6,670 of PVKP010019623.1, read as the reverse complement.
CTTGCCTGACTAGATCAGCAAACTGCTACACTGCTACCCACCCTCCTCTGGAACGTTCTCATTTCTGGATTGTAAACTATGTGCATCAAATGGGAATTGCCGTCTTCCTCAGGAGTTTTTAATCAGGTTTTCTTTGATGGCAAAGTCAGGATATGTGAGTCTAGGGGCTGGTAAAGCTGTATTTCCTGACATAATTCAGCCATCTTAAAATTGCATAAAACTTTTCAACTTTTGGAGAAAGCCCATCCAACAGAAGGAAACCAATACTTTGAGACAAAAACACATCCCTCTCTCACACACAAATTCTAACAGCAGTTAAGGCTTAGTCTCAGAGTCTTGCTCTTCTGATTTTTCTGCTATTATAAAAATCTTTCTATTAAAGTAGTTCAAGTGAACGTATGATGCTTAAAACTAAAAGTGAGGGCTAAGAGTATGAAATCTTCAAAGTTAAGAGCATAGGTTTTACAGTCATAGTGCCTAGGATCAAATCCTGGCTGCGCTTCGTGTGACTTAGGACAAGTTACTCATTTCACCACTCTAAGTCTTTGTATATTTGTGAAATGGAAATATATTGGTCCCTTCCTCATAGGATAGTGATGAGCATTAAAGGATATCATATTGTTTCAATTATTTGTTGTTACCTAACGAACCACCCCAAAACTTGATAGGTTAACACAATATCAACCATTTGCTTGCTCATGGTTCTGCAATCTGGACATGGCACAATTGGTCTCTGCTCCTTGGGGTATGGCTGTGATGATTCAACTGGGACTGGAGGTTCCAAGATGGCATTACTCACACGTCTGCTGCCTCAAAAGGGTAGCTACAAAGACTGAGGACAGTTGGGTCTCTTTTTCTCTCTGTTCATTGTCACTTATTCTCCAAGTCTTTTTTACCCCTTGTGGCCTCTTTGCCCATCAGGATGGTAAGACAATTTTCACTTGGCCAACTTCTAAGAGAATGAAGGCAGAATTTTCAAGGCCTCTATATTAGTACCCTGTTGGTGCTGTAACAAATCACCATAAATATAGTGGCTTAAACAACACAAAGTTATTATCTTACAGTTCTGGAGGTCAGAATAATGAAATAGGTCTTACAGGTCTAAAATCAAGGTGCTGGCAGAAGATATTCCTTCTGAATGCCTTAGGGAGAATCTGTTTCCTTGACTTTTCCAGATTCCAGAGGCCACCTATATTCCTTGGCTCATGGCCTCTTCCTCCTCTTCTTCAAAGTCAGTACCACAGCATCTTAAATCTCTCTTGCTTTCTCTAACCTTTGCTTGCATCATCATATCTCTCTCCTGGACCCTACACACCTGCCTCCCACTTATAAGAACTCATACAATTATGTTAGACCTACGTGGAAAGCCCAGGATAGTCTTCCCATTGCAAGAGACTTAAACTAATCACACATTCAGTCCCTTTGCCATGTAAAGTAATATATCCATAGGTTCTAGGGAGTGTGCTGTGGAACTCCTTGGGGATGCCATTTTTCTACCTACGATCTATCCCACATATAAAATACATTCACCCCATTCCAACTTCCCCCAAAGTTTCAACCCATTACAGCATCAACTCAAAGTCCAAAATCTCCGCTAAATCTGATCAGCTCAAAAGTCTCACATCTCATCCTCTAAATGTCTAAATCATGTATCGGTGAGACTCCCAAGTATTACCCAGCCTGGGGCAACATTCCCCTCCATCTGTGGACCTGCAAAATGAGAAAACAAGTTATCTACTCCTCAAATACAGTGTTGGTACAGGTGTTGAATAATGGCTATAGAGGTTCCTGATCAAAAAGGGGGGAAACGAAAGGAAAAAAGGAATCATTAGTCCCAAGCAATTTTGAAATCCAACCAGGTGAACTTGGTTAGATTTCAAAGCCTAGAAATAATCCTCTGTGCCTCAAGACTCTACTCTCTGGGTTCACAGATCTGCCCTTAAAATTATCCCTTGAAATTAAAGAGTTTAGGCTAAAAAATTTTATCTTTAATTTTTCATGAAAAGTAACATATAGTTGCAGCCGAGTAGTTTTATTAGACTTTTTTTTTCCCTCCCAGAGCAAGCAGGCATGGTCTGATGCTTGCAGTTGGGATGGCACCACCTGAGACTGACCTTTGGTGTCCTGGGCAGTCTGCCCTTACTAGAACTATGGGCCCACCTAATCCCTCTAACCATGAAGTAGGGAAATGTGTGGTGTATTTGGAGTTCATTGCCCAGCAGGCTGAACACAGAGCGGACCTCAGCCATGCTTTCTTTTTCTTTTCTTTTTTCCCCTTTAGTATGGCTTTATTGAGATATAATTCCCATACCATACAGTTCACCCATTTAAGGTATAAAACTCGGTTTTAGAATATTCACAGAGTTGTGCAACCAGCAGCACAATCAACTGTGGAACATTTATATCACCCCAGAAGGAAATCTATTCTCGTTAGCTGTTATTCTCCATTTCACTCTCCCCGCAGCCTTAGGATACTAGTAGTCTATTTTCTGTCTCTATAAATTTGCCTGTTCTGGCTGGGTGTGGTGGCTTACGCTGTTAATCCCAGCACTTTGGGAGGCTAACGCAGGTGGATCACCTGAGGTCAGGAGTTTGAGACCAGCCTGGCCAACATGGTGAAACCTCATCTCTACTAAAAATACAAAATTAACCGGGTGTGGTGGCAGGTGCCTGTAATCCCAGCTACTTGGGAGGCTGAGACAGAGCAAGACTCTGTCTCAAAAAAAAAATTGTCTGTCTTAGCTATTTTTATGTAAATGGAATCACAAATCATACAATATGTGTGTGATCCTTTGGGCCTGGCTTTTAAAATCTAGCATAATGTTTTCAAGGTTCATTCATGTTGTACCATGATTTGGTATTTCATTTCCTTTTATTGTCAAATAATATTCCACGATATGGATGTACCATATTTTATTTACCCATTCATCAGTCGATGAACATTTGGGTCCTTTATACTTCTTGACTATTGTTATTAGTGCTGCTATAAACATTCATTTACCAGTCTTTGTGTGGACATATGTTTTCATTTCTCTTGGGCATATACCTAGGAGTGAGATTGCCGAGTCACATGGTAACTCTATATGTAAACGCTTAAGGACCTACCAGACTCTTTTTCAAAGAGGCTTCACCATTTTACACTCCTGTTGGAAGTGTACGCGGGTTCTAATTTCTCTACATTCTTGACAATTGTTACTTTCTGTCTGTTTTTATTATAGCCATCCTAGTTGGTAGAAAGTAGTATCTCATTGTGGACTTTGCATTTCCTTGATGGTCAATGAAGCTAAGCATCTTTTCATGTGATGCCTATTTGCTTTGGAGAAACGTCTATTCAAATCCTTTGCCCACTTTTTAATTGGGTTGTCTTTTCACTATTGAGTTCTAAGAGTTCTTTGCATATTTTCCATATAGGTCCATTACCAGATGTATGATTTGCAAACTTCCTCCCCACCCCTCACCTTTCTGTGGTTTTTCTTTTTACTTCCTTGTTGATGTTCTTTGAAGCAGAGAAGTGTTTAATTTTGAGGTACAGTTTAAGTCATCTTTTTCTTTTGTTCCTGTGCTTTTGGTGTCATTTCTAAGAAACTGTTATCTCATCACAAATATTTATTCCTATGTCTTTGAGCTCCTGATATTAACACAAGAAAGCATATTTCTCAGTTTTCCCATTACGGTTTTTGGCACCTCCATCCTTGCAGTCGTTTGGGCCAAAAGCCTTCAAGTCATTCTCGACTTCTCTGTTTCTCTTCTATGCTATTATATCACCAGCCTATCAAATTCTTCTAGAATTTTGGGAGTCAGATGGCCTTCTTTCATTTTTCTCTTCTTCTTGTCCCTTCCAGTTCAAGTTGGTAGTGTTTACGCTGGTTTACATTCTTCAGAACCTTGTGAGTCTACTGTGTATGTCTTAGGAACACACTTCTTTGGGCAAGAGGCTCCTCCTCAGATCCTTCCTGGACAATCCCATCACTATTCCTGGCTTCTGCTGAGATGGCTAAGGGAATCAATGACTCACATGCCTAACCTCCTCAAGTCAAATGTCTAATCCTTCTGTATGGTTAAATAATCTGAACTTTTGATTCTTCAAGGTACTAGCAAAAGGTCGTGCAGCCACATCCTTGGTTTTCTCTCCAGAGCACTTTTTCCTGACAACCAATTTCCTATTTGTAGTGTCTTTGGCTGGAAATATTGCAAATATCAATCCTTGCTTCTTTTTGTTTAACAGTTCTTCCCTTAATGTATATTTTCCCATCTCATTTTACTATAAGCAGCAAGAAGAAACCAGGTCCTACTTCCAACACTGCTTGGAAATCTCCTCAGCTAAAACCTCAGTTCATTGCTAGAAGTTCTGCTTTCTACATAAGTATAGAACATAATTCTGATAAGCCTTCTGTCACCATAGAATAAGGATTGCTGTTTTTCTGGTTTTCAATATCATGTTTCTCATTTTTTCTGAGCCATCACCAGCAACACCTTCAATGTCCACATTTCAACCAACAGTATGCTTATGATCATTTAAAAATTTTCAGATACTACAGGTTTTCTCTACTCATCTCCTCGCTTCCTTCTGAGTCCTTATCAGCAGAGTTGTTAATATCTGTGTTTCTACTAACACTCTGTTCAAGCTAATCTAGGCTTTTTCTATCATGCTCCTTAAAATTTTTCTACCCTATGGTCACTACTGAATTCCAGAGCAACTTCTACATTTTTAGGTATTTACTACAGTACCATTTACAAGTATAAAAATTTGTTATCAGTCAGGGTTACACCAGAGAACAGAACCAGTAGGAGATATTTATTAAGAGATCTGTTGCAAGAATTGGCTTACATGAGTGTGGGAGCTGACCAGGCATGTTCAAAATATGTAAGGCCATTAGGAAGGGCAGGCTGGAAATTCTTGGGCATACAGTGCATCTACTCTCCACAGGCAAAATTGTTCTTTTTTAGCGAAGCCCCAGTCCTGCTCTTAAGACCTTTCCACTGGTTAGATCAGGTACCCCCAGATTATTAGGATAATCTCCCTTACTTAAAGTCAAGTGATTTTGGACTTTAATCACATCCATGAAATACCTTCACAGCAACACACAGTTAGTGTGTGATTGAATAACTGAGTTCTGTAGCCTAGTCAAGCTGACACATCAGACTGACCACCAGAGCTTCTCAAGTCCTGGTGCTGAAGTTGCCCCGTATCTCTTCTGCTGCCTTCTGTTGGTCAAAGCATGTCACAGGCCAGGCCAAAGCTGATGTGGGAGCTGACTTAGAACCCCACTTGATAGGAATAGTGGCAAAGGACTTTTAAAACTTTCAATCTGCCACAACCTGTACATCATACTTAGAACACATGTCACACATGGTGAGCATTCAATATATTATGATTACTATTTCAAAACCACTATTAACTATGACTTGATATTGTTGGATCCAGATAATTTAAACATAGGTATTAATTTAACTATTATTTGGGATATGTTTTAAATTTTGTATAATAAAAAGGAAATAAGGAGGCTGAGGCAGGTGAATCACGAGGTCAAGACATTGAGACCATCCTGGCCAACACAGTGAAACCCCGTTTCTACTAAAAATACAAAAATTAGCTGGGTGTGATGGCACGTGCCTGTGGTCCCAGCTACTCAGGAGCCTGAGGCGGAAGAATCGCTTGAACCCAGGAGGCAGAGTTTGCAGTGAGCCGAGATCACGCCAGTGAACTCCAGCCTCGCGACAGAGCAAGACTCCCTCTCAAAAAAAAAAAAAAAAGTAAATAAAAAGTAAAAAAAAACTATTAATGTAACCTTTTTCCTTTCCTTTCAACTTTTTCCTTCCTTTTAAATTTTGATTTCATTTTCTTCTCTTTTGTCTCCCAACTCATTGGCACTTACATATCCTGGCCATTTTTCTCTATCCTAAAAAACGTGCAGGATTGACAGTTGCATCTGTGATGACTGTGCTTCCAGAGAGGCAGTGCCAGGCAGTAAGGATGTGGGAGAGGGTAAAGTCAGTGTGAAGACCTCCAAGAAGGGCAGTCAGGTAAGAAGACAGAAAGAGAGGCTCACACCAGTGGTGAAATGAGGCAGTTGTGCTAAACACTCACCCAAAATTTCCTTTGGCCTCCATATTTTTTGAAAACCATTTCTCTGTTTTGACTTCCAGAAAAATGATGTCTTGTAGTTCTGTCTTTGACTACTAATCAAAGAACCAAGGTGGAGAGGTAGGGGAAAACTAGGGAGAGGAAGACGCAAAAGAAAGAAAATGGATCATGAATTTACCACACACAGAATCAGGCATTCCCAGGTCCGAGACCATGAGTAGTTTCTGTCTATGGCTGGGAGCTGACCTCATGTTTCTGGCATTTCCTAGTGAAAAGGTGAAGAAAGTACAAAGACTAAGACAACTTACTGATTTTTCCTCTTCTCTATCTAGTTATCTTCTTCTCTACTTCCTGGGACTTTTTCTACCCCTTATCTTCTTATCCTTCTATTGAATATTTCATTTCTGCTAACATTTTTTTTTTTATTGCATTTTAGGTTTTGGGGTACATGTGAAGAACATACAATATTGTTGCATAGGTACACACATGGCAGTGTAATTTGTTGCCTTCCTCCCCTTCACCTATATCTGGCATTTCTCCCCATGCTATCTCCCCACAACTCCCCACCCCCCACTGTCCCTCCCC
>PVKP010019622.1:0-42123 GCA_004027715.1 Plecturocebus donacophilus | reverse complement strand
TCTTTTTTTTCTTTCTTTTGCTGTTTCTCTCTCCTTTTCTCTCTTTTTCTAAAATCTCTTCCTCTTTCTTTCTTTCATTCTTTTTTTCTTTCTTTTGCTGTTTCTTTCTTTCTCCTTTTCTCTCTTTTTCTAAAATCTCTTCCTCTTTCTTTCTCTGTTTCATTCTTTTTATTCTAAAAAAATAAAAATAAAAATAAAATGTTTCTATTTCTGTAAATCACAAATGCACAAGCATAATGTGTGTGGAAATTTTAAGAGAATCATCAAGATTTTCCCTGTGTCTGTTGGTATTTGGTAAAGAAGAATGACTGTGTTATTTGATAATTATAATACAAAAAAAATAATCAAATGGGCAACATTTTAAGTTAGGCACTTAACAAAAATAGTATTTAATTTTCACACTAAAAATATATATTTTTGCACTTTACCTATGTAAGGAATTTGAGGAGACTAGAGTGCAATGCTCAAGGCTTACAACTAGTAAATGAAGAAGCTATAACTTAAAAACAAGTATGTCAGACTTAACCATACAGAGAACTTTAGAGATAGCTTGAGTTTGAACAAATTGGTTTCATAAAGGACCACACATAATGTAACTTATGCATCTGTTTTATGGGAAATATGTTATATTTCATCTAATATTATGACACAATCAATCATAATTTGATTATCATTTACAAAGAAAAAACAGTACTTATTCAACTATTGCACAATGTTCACTTCCCACTAAGAATATTTATTTTCTACTTATTGAAAGAGCTCTTATGTAATTATTTAGATATAGTTTTGTTATATGTCATTCATATTTATACAGAGAGGAAAATAAAAGCAAAATAAATTGGGTGAAGTTTTGCTACTACTTGTTCACCTTCATAGTCCAAGTTTTAAAAAATTGCTTTTTGACTTAAGTTAAAATGTATGTTTCACGTAGTGTCATTGACTAGAATAATCAAATTTATGTCTGTGCAGGCAATGACAGCTACATCACAACTGTCATCTGGCCAGCAGTGATACAGTGTCATTGATTTTAAAACACATTAGATGTGTTATTAAATCGAAGATATTAAAATGTGAAAAAAATGTTTCTTAGAATCAATCAAATATGGTAGAACCTACTTTATAATGTATTTAGTAGTAAGTGAATGAATGCATGCTAAGTGTTTACCCCACTGCATTTTACCTATCATACTTCAATAAATGTTAGCCATTATTATTGATATGTAATATAAATAATGATTAGCATTATACATTAGTATTACTAACAGCAACTCCTTTATATCTTGGCCTCCTCCTCCATATATACTGTAATACAGGGTTCTCAGTCTAGAAGGCCCTTGAGAATCACCTGTAGATCTTTAAAACGTGTGTGTGTGTCTGTGTGTATTTGCATACCATTTTACTGTTTAACCCCCATAAGATACACAAAATCAGAATTTCTATTAGTGAGGCTCAGCCGAGTGTGTTTATTTTTAAAGCCCACAAATGTTCTAATAGGCACCATTGGCCTAGAAACACTGCTTTAGCTTCTACTCTGACAGAGTTGGGAAACTGTTGAAGGGTTTCCAACAAACTTGTAAAGATATCTGAGTTAAAAGGATATGATTTTAAGCTGATCACTCTGCTTCTGTGTTTACTCCAAGTAAAACTGATTTAGGGAGAGGAGTTCAATTTTTAATGTTAAGTTTGGTATATCTACTAGACATCTAATTAGATCTATGGAGGAAGCAGGAGTTGCATCTGGCATGAGGAAACAGAGCTGGGCAGGAAGCTAAATTTGGGAATCTTAGCACATAGATAACATTTGAAACCCTGGGACTAGATAAAATTACCCAGAGAGGAGAATTAAGCCCTGAGGCATTCAAATTTAAGAAGTCAGAGAGAAGACAAGAAACCAGCATGAATACTGGAAAGCAGCTACCAATGCAGTTGGAGAAAAATTCTGAGCTTCTGGAAGCTGAGAAAAACACTGTATAAAAAGAAACATAGTTATTTCAGTTGTCTAAAAAAACTGCTAGTGGTTCAAGTAAAATAAATCAAAATTGTCCATTGTATTTAGTCATTTAGAAATAATTGCTGACCCAACAACAGCAATTTTAATGGACTGATGAATGCAAAGTTGATTGAAGTTTGATAAAAGACAATAGAATATTAAGACTTCTAGAATGACAGCAAGAGGAGCTCCTGAGAAATATTCCCCAGACAGACAACCATAACTGGTGAAAATTCTTTTTAAACAGCTGGCCGGGCGCTGTGGCTCATGCCTATAATCTCGGCACTTTAGGAGGCCGAGGTGGGCAGATCACGAGGTCAAAATATCAAGACCATCCTGGCCAACATGGTGAAACTCTGTCTCTACTAAATTTACAAAAATTAGCTGGGCCTGGTGTCCTGTGGCTGTAGTCTCAGCTACTTTGGAGGCTGAGGCAGGAGAATTGCTTGAACCCGGAAGGCAGGGGTTGCAGTGAGTGGAGATCATGCCGCTGCACTCTAGCCTGGTGATAGAGTGAGATTCTATATCAAAAAATTAAATTAAATTAAATATCTGGAAATAGTTTTAAGTGCATATAGAAAACAAAGAAACACTTATCCGTGGAGGGTCTTGACTACGAGTTGCTGAGGTCCTTGGAGTTTTTAATAAAGAACTGAACAAATTGCACAAAGTAGCAGAGGAATGAAATGCAAGAACAAAGCAGCAAGAGCTGGAATTTATTAAACTGAGAAAGCACTCCACAGAGTGGGACTGGGCCTGGGCAAGCAGCTCAAGGGCCTGGTTGCAAAGTTTTCCCGACTTTAGGTACCCAATTTGAGGTTTTTATTTGTTTGTTTTCTTTTAATTTTACTTTAGGTTCTAGGGTACATGTGCAGGTCATGCAGGGTTGTTGCATAGGTGCATACATAACCAGGTGGTTTGCTGCCTCTGTTCCCCCTTTGACTATATCCGACATTTCTCCCCGTGTTATCCCTCCTGACTCCCCCGCTGTCCCTCCCCTGGGGCCTCCCTCACCAACTGCCCCCAGTATCTGATGCTCCTCTCCCTGCGTCCACTTGTTCAACACCCGCCTATGAGTGAGAACATGTGGTGTTTGGTTTTCTGTTCTTGTGTCAGTTTGCTGAGAATGATGGTTTCCAGATCCTTATTGGCTACCTCTTACCTGGAAGAGGGATTTTGTCTGTGGCCAGTTAAAGGCTGAGGTGAGTTGGCACTCCATGCAGATAAAAGGATGGTCCCTGCTTGGCCTCTGGCCAATCCAAGGCTCTCTCCCTTTCCATCTGCCTGTGGTGGAAGGGGGAGGGCTGTAGGGAGAGTAGCCTTTGATCTTTTGTTACTCAGCTTGGGGAGAGGAGATTTTTCCCTTTTGGTTTAGTTTTAAGAAGTTTGTGTTAGTTGGCCTCAGGTTCCTGGCCTCCAAACCCTGGTGTTTTCCTTTTGATCCAACTTTGGGAAGTCAGCATGAGTTGGCCTTAGATTTTCTACCCCAAGACCTTGGTGTTTTCTTTTTAACAAGTTTGCACAAATTGACTTAAAATTTCCCTGTCTCCAGACCCTGTTTTCCTACCTCACACTTATTTAAGAAAACCTACTAATCCTCAGTAAGAACATCAAATCTATAGCATTTGAGCCAGAATTTGCTCTTTTCCTACCCCCTCTCAGCTCACTGTGACTAGCATTTCTCATCCCCCCAGCTCCGTTTTGCAGAGGCTGTATTCCACACAAATCAGCTGAGGTCCGAGGCTCTCTTCTTCTAGGGAGTTCCACTTGCAGGGCAAGAAGCTCTTCTCAAGGCGTAGCAGCCTGATAATAACAGGGCTCCAGTCTCCCTCTCTCCAATTTGCTTATAGGGTAGAGATTTCATGCCTGGGGAGATAATATGATAATACAAAAAAACGAACACCCCTGCTCAACACCCTGCTCATGAAGCAGAAAAATTATTTAAGAGAGTTATGGGCCACTGTCACCATCATTAGCTCTAAAGCTTGTACAAACTAGCAAAACCAATTCAAAAAGATAAAAATCTAAATAAACCTATAGCAAACACAGAGATTGCTTTTGTAATTTTAAAATTTCCGATTAGATACATCAACATTCTGTTTGGAACAAGCACATCTAGCACCCAGATCTTGTTTTCTAATATTAAAGAGCTCTTTCCAATGGTTCCTGCATTCTTTATACATACTCTCATTCTTGGGGTGTGTGTGTGTGCATACACAACCCTCCTTACATTTTGGTATTGTAAGAATCTTTAGGTTTAGCTTATATATTTCTTGCCCCAGTCCTAGAGTTAGCTATTTCTCCAAGAATCTCTAGTTCCTTTTATTGTAGCATAGATGTTGCATATATTTTGATTTCTAAATACCATTCACCAATGAAAGGAGCTTGGATGCAAATCACCTAAGAATCTCAATAGATATAACAAAAGCATTTAACACAAAACAACAACCTTTTACCATAACACCACCCAACAAATTAGGAATGAAAAGGAAATCTTCAACCTAATAAAAGGCATCTACCAATATCTCACATCTGGCATCATTCTTAACTTTTTTTTAGCCACCTATATCAGGAACAAGTCAACGATGTCCATTCTGTGTAACTCTATTCAACATTTTACTGGATATTATAGGCAGGGCCATTAAGCAAGGAAATGACATAAAAGCCATGTAGATTGGAAAGAAAGAAGTAAAATATCTCTATTTGCAAATAACATGTTTTATAAATAAAATTGCTCAGAAATCCACTAAAAAAACTGTTAGAACTAATAAACAATTTTATCAAGGTTCAGGATGCCAGAGCAATATAAAAATCGGTTATATTTCTATACATTTGCAGTGAAAAATCTGAAAATAAAACTGAAAACCAGTTCAATTCAAAATAGCATCAATAAGAATAAAATACATAGGAACAAATTTAACAAAAGCAAAAGAATACATATACTGTGTGTATTAATCTGTAATCATACTGCTAATAAAGACATACCCAAGACTGGGTAATTTATAAAGGAAAGAGGTTTAATTGACTTTCAGTTCCACATGGCTGGGGAAGCCTTACAATCGTGGAAGCAGGTGAATGAGGAGCAAAGGCATGTCTTACACGGCAGCAGGCAAGAGAGTTTGTGTGGGGGAACTCCCCTTTCTAAAACCATCAGATCTCATGACACTTACTATCAGGAGAACAGCATGGAAGAGACCCACTCCATGATTCAGTTATCTCCCACTAGGTCCCTGCCACAACATGTAGAATTATGGGAGCTACAATGCAAGAAGATGTTTACGTGGGGACACAGCCAAACCATATCACTCCAAAAGCTATAAACCATTGTTGAAAGAAATTAAAGAAGACCTAAATAAATGGAAAGATATTATAGGTTGATGGAGTCTAAGACTTTATATTGTTAAGATGACAATACTCCCAAACTGATATACAAATTCAACACGATACCTATCCAAATAATAGCTAGCTTCTTTGTAGAAATTGACAAGTAGATCCTAAAATTTATAGGGAGATGCAACGGGCCCTAAACAGCAAAAACTTACTTGAAAAAGAACAAACCTTACACTTCCTAAATTCAAACGTACTCCACAACTGTAGAAATGAAGACGGTGTGCTACGGGCATAAGACTGGACATTTGGATCTAGAGAATGTAGCTGAGAATCTAGAAATATACTCTTACATTTATAGTCAATTGATTTTCTGCCAGGGTACCAAGACAATTAAATGGAGAAAGATTCATCTTTGCAACAAATGAGGCTAGGCAACTGGGTAGCCACATGCACAAGAATGAAGTGAGACTCATAACTTGTATCACCATGCACAAAAATTAAGTCAATAGGAATTAATACACTAACATGTAAGACCTAAACTATAAAACTCTTAGAAAAAAATACAGAAGAAAATCTTCCCTATCTTTCAGAATCTTTAGACATGACATCAAAAGAAAAATAAAGAGAAAAAAAACAAATTGGAATTCATTGAAATTAAAATCTTTTGTGCTTAAAAGACACCATAAAGAAAATGAAAATACAACCTCAAGAATGGGAGAAAACTTTTGCATATCATATATCTAATAAGATACTTGTATCTAAATATGCAAAGGATTCTTCCAAATCAGTAATTGAAAGGCAAATTACCCAATTAAAAATGTATAAAGAATTTGAATAGGCATTTCTCCATATATTATATGCAGTCAGCCCTTTGTATTTATGGTTTCCACATCCGTGACTTCACTCAACCAAGGCTTGAAAATATTCTGAAAAAATGTTGAAAAATATAACATCAAAAAAACATTATAACAACTATTTACATAACATTTGCATTGTATTGTGTACTATAAGTAATCTAGAGATGATATAAATGGGAAAATGTGCATAGGTTATATGCCCCTATGACACCATTTTTATATAAGTTACTTGAGCATCTGTGGATTTTGGTATCCTTGCAGGGGTCCTGGAACCAATCTCCTGTAGATACGAATGGACAACTCTCTCTCTCTCTCTCTCTCTCTCTCTCTCTCTCTCTCTCTCTCTCTCTCTGTGTGTGTGTGTGTGTGTGTGTGTGGGGTCAGTAACTCATGAAAATGAGAAGATGCTCAACAGCATTAGCATTAGCAGAAATAGAAATCTAACCCACAATAAGATACCACTTGAATGCTTGTGATCAACAGTAATATGTTACTGTTCTTCACCAGTAATCATCACCAATTATCACCAAAATGTTGGTGAGGTGGTGGAGAAATTAGATCCCTCATACACTGTTGTTGGATATTTAAAACTGCCACTCTGTAGTGTAATACACTCTGACAATTCCTTGCAATATTAAAGTTTCTGTATAACCCAGAAATTTCACTCTTAGGTATATACTGAAGAGAAATGAAAACATAGGTCTACATAAAACTTCTACATTAATGTTCATAGCACCATTATTCATTTTAGCTTTAAAGCAGAAATATCCCAAATACTTAGCAACTGATGAATGGACAAATAAAAGGTGAAATATGCATAAATGGAATATTATTCTGCATGAAAAAGGAATGAAGTACTGATACATGTTACAACAACGAAAGAGTCTTGAAAACATTAGGCAAATTGAAAGATACAGTAAGTCAATTCATGGTTACCTTGGGCTGTGGATGGGAGAAGGAATGTGGGGCCAAATGGAGAATGATTGTTAATGGATACATGAGTTCTTTCTGGGATGATGAAAATGTTTTAAAATTAGACTGTGGTAATTGTTGTACAGCTTTATGAAAAATTTAAATGTTATTGAATCTTATGCTCTAAATGGGTGATTTATAAAAGTCTTTGTAGAAATTGACAAACTTCTTTGTTGAGATGGTCTGGCTGTGTCTCACCCAAATTTCATCTTGAATTGTAGTTCCCACAATCCCCACGTGTCATGGGAGGGACCAGATAGTGATAATTGAATCAGGGGGTCATTTCCCCCATTCTGTTCTAATGACAGTGAGTGAGTTCTCATGAGATCAGATGGTTTTATAAGGGGCTTCCCTCTTCACTGGGCACTCATTCTCTCTCCTGCCACCATGTGAATAAGGATATGTTTGCTTCCCCTCTGCCATGATTGTAAGTTTTCTGAGGCCTCCCCAGCTGTGCTGAACTGTGAGTCAATTAAACCTCCTTCCTTACCCAGTCTCGGGTATGTCTTGCACAAATTGGGCTTAAGTTAATAAGCAGTGTGAGAATGGGCTAATTCATTTCTAGAAGTTGACAAGTAGATTTGAAAACTTATATAGAAATGCAGAGGACCCTAAATAGCAGAAACATTTTTGAAAAAGAACAGACTTACACTTCCTGAATGCAAACTTACTACAAATCTGTAGTAATCAAGGCAGTATTATTATACTACACAGTATATTTCTTAGTTCTTTCATGTTGCTCTGAAAGAACAAACCTGAGGCTGGGTGATTTATAAAGGAAGAAGGCTTATTTGGCTTATGGTTCCACAGGATATACAAGAAGCATGGGATCAGTATCTGCTTCTAGTGAGGGCCTGTTAAAGCAACAGTGTAAGATTATTTATGTTGCATAAATTATTGTGGAATGATAGTAGTATAGTTTCTCTGAATTTTGTTGACAGAATTTGACATGTTAAAAGTTGAGTTTGCAGGTGATGATGCTACCTGCATTTCATATTAACTTCATTCATCATTCTGTAAATTGTTGCTTAAAATAGAAAATTTCCCTCATTTAAAGAATTATGCCATAATTTGCACATCCATGTTGAGCAATTCTCTTCCTACCACCACCCACCTCCCTTTACAGGGGAATTGGTTTGCTAACTATATACTGTTAACAATTAGGCATTCATATACACATTTAAACCTAATACAGAATTCAGCAATATATATTATTTATGACCTAAAGTTTCTTCTCATGTGAGCTTTTAAAATATATTCTACTAGTTCTAATTTAAGGAAAAAAAGGAAGCTTTAAACAAAACAATTTTATTATGATTTGAACATAGTTATAATGCTTTATTAATTTTCTGAAAATAAGTTTAGTCATTTAACAGTACATAGTTGTCTTAGTCACTATTTTGTATTTTATCTCAGAACATACATATGTTTATAAATAATAGCATCCTGAATAATTGGCTTTCACAATAATTCAATCGCATTGTAAGGAACATGGAAACAGATAATATATTGAATAATAGATATTGTGCATACTCTGTCACTAGCAGTGGTTCACTATAACACTGATTTTCAACCAAAGAGGATGTTTTCAAATAATATAATTTGGAAAAAAAAGCCTTCTCTGGTTGATTTTGATATCCCCATTAGATTAGTAATTTTGTTCTCCTCATCTCCAAGAATCACATCTGTACTGGTAATCATGCTGAATTGGTGTTTGACGTGTACTGTCCTTATCTAGAAATTACCTGGTATTCCTGCTGCATAGTATATTTATTTATTTTTAAGTTCTTCTGATGCCAGCGTAATTATGGTCTAATTCAGTTTATTGTCATTCACTGAATTGATTTGTGTACTTTAATTGTGATATTTAGGTAAACCATCATTAGAGAATATTGAATGAACATAGGATTAGATTCATGCATGAATCCGATATTGAAAATGTTAACTATTATGGTATATTAATTATTTTGAGTCTGAATTCCACTGTTATTGTATTGTAATAATTATGAAACATTGTAACCAATACTTTGAACAAGGGCAGTCAATCAAAGTTTGATTCTTTATTCCCACAGCCCATTCAACTCATTTTGTGTGGCTAATTTGTTCTAGTTCCTTGAGTAGCTAGAACTGAAGATAATTTTTTTCTTATATCTATTTTTAATAGATGTATATTTTTTCTTTCCTTGGCAATTTGTTATAAAATTTTCTTTTACTAATGGAAGATATTTTTAGAAGTCATCTCCTCTTTATTGGAAATAAACATGGGCAGTTTGCTATCAAATCAAGCATTATTTTTATACTTTTTACTTGTTTTCATATCTATTTTTAAGAGGTGATATGTCTGTATGTTTCAGAATTCAAAATTTTCACTAGCATTGTCCACCCACTCAATTCTTTCCTCTCTATAGCCAACCAGTGTTACCAGGCTTGTGTGTGTGTGTGTATTCTTCTGAAGTTATTTTATATATACAGAAGCAATGTGTGTGTATTCTTCTGAAGTTATTTTATACATATGGAAGCAATGTGAATATATGTCTTTTTCTACATTATTTACACTAATTATAGCATAATCTATATACTATATTTTGGTATATTTTTGCATGTAACAGTAAAGTTCTAATAAATTATTAAAATTCTGAATTATTTACCAACATAAAAATATTTCACATCTGTCGATGAGAAGTCAAAACTGTACAAACTTATTTTCATTACTCACCTTTTGACCACTGTATATCTTTTTTTTTTTTTAACTATTTATTTCTACAGTGGAGCATTTCTAATACACTTAGAATATTATTTTAGAGAGATATTTTTAAGAATTCCAGGATACCAATCCAGCTATGTAATTCTGAGAAATAATTTTTAGAACCACACTACAGTGGAGTACCTCTCGAAAGCTACATGGCTCTAACTCAAATTTATAATAGTAATATAAGGAAATTTACTGAGAATTTCAGCAGAAAATTTAAGACACAGCAAGCTAAATTACCGTCTTAGATAATTAAATTAAAATGTTGTCAGACTTCTTTAGATCATATTATGAATTCTTTGAAATATGACAATAAATGTAAAATAATAAAAAATGGCTTCTGCTACTCTTTCCTTCATTTAAATGAATTTGTGTGTGTGTTTGTGTGTGTGTTGGTGTAGAAAGATTGTATAATTGCATGGTTACTGTATTATGCAAGTATAAATTTGTACCATATTATAGTGTTAAGTAACTGTATAGGTTTAGGACATTCAAGTTCTGGCTTTCCACCTAAGTATTTATAGCAATTAATATCTACTACTTTGGTCCTAACTGCTTGCTTTGGAAATTAACTTAGAATGACTTAGAAGCACACACTCGTCAGCTACTAATAGCATATGGTACAATAACATCCAAATTTCAAATCTATACATGGTAAATATTTTCAATCAAAATACGTTAGATTATAATTAAAAACTTTAAAAGTCATTATATGTTTTAGAAATTTACCATTTGATTATTTTTATTATTATTGCCATTCTAAATTTTTCTACTAGTATAAAAGTGTATTTTGTTCTTAAAAATGCCAAGTTATTGCCATAAAATAACATTAATTTCCATAAACATACAGGTTAGGAAGATCCTACTCAATCTATTTCTCTGAAATTTTTTTCAGTAAAAATGTTAGCTTCTTATTTCTTCTTATTTCTATTCATACTGAAGTACTGACATTGTGAACTCCAGAGAAGTCTAAAACTGGTAACTTACCTTTAACTTTCAGAAAACACACATAATTGTTTAAACAAATCTATATGATAGCTATAGTTTTTTTTCTGTCTTCTTTTATTATTAGAGATGGTATCTTGCTGTTCAGCCAGGCTGGTCTTGAACTCCTAGGCTTAAGCAGTACTACCTCAGCTTCCCAGTATTGGAATTAGAGGTGTGAGCCATTGCACCTGGCCAAGAGCCATAGTTTTATGTTCGAAGTACAAGAAATATGCTATTTTAAGAAGGTGGTTTTGCATTATATCATTTAATATGAAACATGTATCTCCTATAGATATGGACAATTTATTATTACTTACAGAATTGTTATTTGCCTAACAGATGAGCAAACATAAATTAAGCAGTAAATCAGTTTTGCTTCCCTTAGATAATTAGTAATTTACATATAATCTTTGGCTATTCTTTTATCAGGGTATTGATATAAGTTGCATAAAACTGTTTTCTATATAGAATGTGCTTTGAAATGCAAAATCTAATTAAAATGCACTATTTTAGGACAGTTGAGTTGCTAAATGATACTATGGAGACTATTATGAATATTTTAGGAATCTGAATGGAGTATGTAAGAAAACTAAATTATAACCTCTATGGACTACTTTAGGTTACTTTATTAGTCAGCTGAAACAAGTAAAACTGCCAGGTGCTTAGATTATTACATTTTTTAAACATATACTATATTTAGAAATAATGCAATTGTTATTGTATTATTATACCTAGACAATTTCATATTAAGGCACACTTTAAAATAATGTTTGCAAGACACACTAAGGTTAGTAGAGGCGGCTGATTGTAGCTGTAGATATTCTAACCAGGGGCTTTCACACACACCCCAGGAGGCTGCTCAGGAACTCTGAGGATCAACACATTATAACCATTTAGTGGCACCCTTGCTGGTGCATCATATTCCAATTACTAGTAACTAATTTTGGAGAAGGCATGGTAAATTATATACCTGTTTGTCCAGCCAGGACAAACAAAAAGTATTTGTCAAGAATCTCCTATTTGCTTAACACATATTGTTTAGCAACTACCCAATATTGAGTAAACAACTGTTGCATTTAGTTTTAAAACTGAAAATTTCTTAATTTTATAATGAATATTGAGTGTAGAATGTTATGGTAGCTGGGAATGTTATGTAGCTAGGTGATTATTATTCCAGAATATTAATGTATTAAATCAGTTTAGTGAGGTTAATATTTTATAAATTAAAGATAATGCTTTTTTAGACTACTGTCCTTCTTTTCCTTTAGTATGTGTGGTAAAGTGAACTATTGTGTTTTAATTACTTTTTGATGTGTATTGGGATAAGTTTTTCTAAATGAAAACATACCTCATTGTGTTCTGAAGATTAATTCAAAATTAGAGTTTGCCTAATGAAATCTGTTTTCCATTTAATTTTGCAGGTCTAAATTTATATTAATTAAAAGTACATATCACATAATTTAGCCAGGGATGCCATGCATACTAACAGTCTATTAAAAGATTAAGAATTGTTAAGATTCACTTCAGTTTTGCTGTCTTTGTTCACAGTTTTAGTCTATTTTTATTCTAAAATTTTGATTATGTGCTGATTCAAATTCTATGTTAAGATGTAATTTTAGAGTAATGCAGGAACATTTTTATTTTGTTAAAATGTGCTTATTTTTAGTGTTTTCTAATTAGTGAATTACTGCTCATTAGTGAACAACTAGGAAGTATTTTACTGACAGGTAGTTTGATGAGATTGGTGAAAGCCAAATAAATTCTCCAGAAAATCTTGGTAAGTAGAATGCATAATAAGTAACAGTCACAATGTCTATGATCTCTTTTTGTTTAACCTTTATAAAACCTGTATAGTTTTGCTACCTGATGAGTGAACTATTCGGTGGCAGCCTGAGTACTGTCATCCTTTATCTAGTTGTTACTCTACTTAACATGTCTAATTATTGTGCTTAGAATTACTTATTTTTTCTTAATATAAATGTTTGTTGGAT
This sequence comes from Plecturocebus donacophilus, assembly GCA_004027715.1. Lineage (NCBI taxonomy): Eukaryota > Metazoa > Chordata > Mammalia > Primates > Pitheciidae > Plecturocebus > Plecturocebus donacophilus. Next base: position 29,247 of record PVKP010019622.1, on the reverse strand, counting down.
TTCAAATTAAGGTAACTTTGATGATGAAAGCTGAAGGTTAGCAATAACAATAGAATAATGTTTTATGAATGTGGGTACATAGAATCATGCCTGGCAGACGTTGTTGTCATACATAGTATGTGCCCAGTGCACTTTGTTTAGGCTATTAAATCATGTTGATATGTGTTATTTCAGCTAGAGGAAAAAGAGAAGTCCTTACTCAATATTGAAATTCACAAGATACAGAATAAATTATAATTGGCTTCATCTTTGATATTAAAAGTTTAATATTTAAATTTAATAATCCGAATATAGGAATGCTAAACAAAATTAAGTACATCCATTGAAAATTGAATGTCCAATTACTAAAAATAGGCTCTTTTTGCTTTATTAAAGATTTCAAATGCCAGCAACATCACCTTGTTAGTAGTATTTTCAGGTAATATTGATCATAAATCATATATATTCATGTCTGCTTGGACTGGATATTATCACAAATATCTTTGCCAGAATTTAGATTCTAAATATAAAGTTCTCAGCAAATTCTTAATGCTTGGAAAAAACTCAACTTTCATCTTAGCAAGAACATGAAGTAGCGCATAAAAAACAAGCGTAAGTTCTTCTATATTCTATTTTTAAAAACCAAATTTGATTTTGGAGTGTCAGGTTTTATTTCAATTAAATTAAATTTTAAAATAAGTAATATATTCACATAATTCAAAGTTAGGAAAAAATAAATAGTTATATATTAAAAAGTTTCACGTTTATAACCTAGTCCAACCCTCCCCTCCCCGCCTTCATAGATAAACACTTATTTATTATCTATCCTTCCAGGTTTCCTTCATCAGGGGATTGCATATTCCAATATCAACATATGCAAATATGTAAACATATATCCCTCCTTTATTATACAAAAATAATATATTTCCATATTTCATCAAAACTGAGTTCAATTTTGTGTACCACCAAGAAAGAAAAAAGTCTCAGCAATTAAAGGGTGACAGCATTGATTATAAAGTACATGGCAATTTTAGAAATATTAAACTGTGAAAAACCTCACCTGCTAGAGTTGAAGGAATATTTTATGTACCCTCTACTACATACTACTCTTGTTACTTACCAATATAACTTGGATATCCTTCCATTGCCAACCTCTTTTGTTTCTTTGATCATAAATGCATTCTATTTTGTAGTATGATTATACCCTAAGTTATTTAGTGCCTATAAACAGACTCTTGATATGTTTCTTTTTCATTGCTATAAACTTTGTACATTGTTCATTTTGTATGTGTGCAAGTATAATTATAGGGTAAATTCCAAATGGGATTGCTGGCTTAATGGAAATCATATTTGTAATTTTTATAGCTATTAGCAGATTGCCCTCTATAGGGTTTTACCACATTATTTTTCTACCGACTATATGAGGAGTATTTTGTTGAGATTTGGATTTTTGCCACCTGATAAGTGAGAAATGATGTTTTAAAGTGGTTCTAATTTGCATGTCTTGAAGAAGAGCAAAGCCAATAATGTTTTCCAGTGTTCAAAGGTGGTATTTTCTTTTCCTGCAAACTATTCATGTTCTTTACTCATTTTTCTATTAGATTATTGATCTTTTTATTGATATATACATATATATTTTTTTATTGTACTTTAGGTTCTGGGGTATATGTGCAAAACATGCAGGATTGTTGCATAGGTACATACATGGCAATGTGGTTTGTTGCCTCCCATCCCCCCGTCACCTATATCTGTCATTTCTCCCCATTACCCCTCCCCAACCTCCTTACTCTCTGCTGTCCCGCCCTATGCCCCCCAAACAGACCCCAGTGTGTGATGCTTCCCTCCCTGTGTCCATGTGTTCTCACTGTTCCACACTCACCTATGAGTGAGAACATGCGGTGTTTGATTTTCTGTACTTGTGTCAGTTTGCTGAGAATGATGGTTTCCAGATTCATCCATGTCCCTACAAAGGAAACAAACTCATCATTTTTTCTGGCTGCGTAGTATTCCATGGTGTATATGTGCCACATTTTCCTTGTCCAGTCTATCATCAATGGGCATTTGGGTTGGTTCCAGGTCTTTGCTATTGTAAACAGTGCCACAATGAACGTACATGTGCATGTGTCCTTATAATAGAATGATTTATAATCCTTTGGATATATACCCAGTAATGGTATTGCTGGGTCAAATGGAATTTCTATTTCTAGGTCCTTGAGGAAGTGCCACACTGTCTTCCACAATGGTTGCACTAATTTACACTCCCACCAACAGTGTAAAAGTGTTCCTATTTCTCCACATCCTCTCCAGCATCTGTTGTCTTCAGATTTTTTAATGATCGCCATTCTAACTGGCATGAGATGGTATCTCAGTGTGGTTTTGATTTGCATTTCTCTAATGACCAGTGATGATGAGCATTTTTTCATATGTTTGTTCACCTTATAACTGTCTTCTTTTGAAAAGTGTCTGTTCACATCCTTCTCCCACTTTTGAATGGGTTTGTTTGTTTCTAGTAAATCTGTTTTAGTTCTTTGTAGATTCTGGATATTAGCCCTTTGTCAGATGGGTAGATTGCAAAAATTTTTTCCCATTTTGTTGGTTGCCAGTTCACTGTAATGATTGTTTCTTTTGCTGTACAGAAGCTCTGGAGTTTAATTATATCCCATTTGTCTATTTTGTCTTTTGTTGCCATTGCTTTTGGTGTTTTAGCCATGAAGTCCTTGCATATGCTTTGTCCTGAATGGTTTTCCCTAGGTTTTCTTCTAGGGTTTTTATGATGTTAGGGCTTATGTTTAAGTCTTTAATCCATCTGGAGTTCATTTTAGTGTAAGGTGTTAGAAAGGGGTCCAGTTTCAGCTTTCTGAACATGGCTAGCCAGCTTTCCTGACACCTTTATTAAACAGGGAATCCTTTCCCCATTGCTTGTTTTTGTCAGGTTTGTCAAAGATCAGATACTTGTCGATGTGTGGCATTGCTTCTGAGGCCTCTGTTCTGTTCCATTGGTCTGTGTCTCTGTTTTAGTACCAGTACCATGCTGCTTTGATTACTGTTGCCTTGTAGTATAGTTTGAAGTCAGGTAATGTGATGCCTCCAGTTTTGTTCTTTTTGCTTAGAATTATCGTGGCTATGTGGGCCCTCTTTTGGTTCCATATGAAATTTAAGGTGTTTTTTTCCAGTTCTGTGAAGAAGGTCATAGGTAGCTTGATGGGGATAGCTTTGAATCTATAAATTACTTTGGGCAGTATGGCCATTTTCATGATATTTATTCTTCCTACCCATGAGCATGGAATGTTTTTCCATCTGTTTGTGTCCTCTATTATTTCCTTGAGCAGTGGTGTGTAGTTCTTTTTGCAGAGGTTCTTTACATCCTTTGTTAGTTGTATTCCTAGGTAGTTTATTCTCTTTGTAGCAATTGTGAATGGCAGTTTGTTCTTGATTTGGCTCTCTTTAAGTCTGTTATTGGTGTGTAGAAATGCTTGTGATTTCTGTACATCAAATTTGTATCCTGAGACTTTGCTGAAGTTGCTTCTCAGTTTAAGGAGATTTGGGGCTGAGACGATGGGGTCTTCTAAATATACAATCATGTTGTCTGCAAATAGAGACAATTTGGCTTCTTCCTTTCACAATTGAATACCCTTTATTTCTTTTTCTTTCCTGATTGCTCTGGCTAGAACTTCCAATATTATATTGAATATGAGTGGTGAGAGAGGGCATCCTTGTCTAGTGCCAGATTTCTAAGGGAATGCTTCCAGTTTTTGCCCATTCAGTATGATACTAGGTGTGGGTTTGTCGTAAATAGCTTTTATTATTTTGAGGTACGTTTGGTCGATACCTAGTTTATTGAGAGTTTTTAATAAAGCGCTGTTGAATTTTGTCAAAGGCCTTCTCTGCATCTGTTGAGATAATCATGTGGTTTTTGTCTTTGATTCTGTTTATGTGGTGGATTACATTTATAGACTGTGTATGATGAACCAGTCTTGCATCCCTGGGATGAAGCCTACTTGATCGTGATGGATAAGTTTTTTTGATGTGCTGTTGCAATCAGTTTGCCAGTATTTTATTGAAGATTTTTATAGCTATGTTTATCATGAATATTGGCCTGAAGTCTTCTTTTTTTGTTGAGTCTCTACTGGGTTTTGGTATCAGGATGATGTTGGTCTCATAAAATGAGATGGGGAGGATTCCCTTTTTTTGGATAGTTTGGAATAGTTTCAGAAGGAGTGGTACCAACTCCTCTTTGTATGTTTGGTAGAATTTGGCTGTGAACCCATCTGGACCTGGGCTTTTTTTGGTTGGTAGGCTCTTAATTGCTGCCTCAACTTCAGACCTTGTTATTGGTCTATTCAGGGTTTCGACTTCTTACTGGTTTAGGCTTGGGAGGGTGCGAATGTTCAGGAATTTATCCATTTCTGCCAGATTTACTGATTTATGTGCATAGAGTTGTTTGTAGTAAACTGATGTAGTTTGTATTTCTGTGGAATCGGTGGTGATATCCCCTTTATCGTTTTTTATTGCATCTATTTAATTCTTCTCTCTTTTCTCTTTTATTAATCTGGCTAGTGATCTGTCTATTTTGTTGATCTTTTCAAAAAACCAGCTCCTGGATTTATTTATTTCTTGAATGGTTTTTTTATGTCTCTTATCTCCTTCAGTTCTGCTCTGATCTTAGTTATTTCTTGTCTTCTGCTAGCTTTTGAGTGTTTTTGATCTTGCTCCTCTAGCTCTTTCAATTTTGATGACAGGGTGTTGATTTTAGATATTTCCTTGCTTCTCTTGTAGGCATTTATTGCTATAAATTTTCCTCTAGACACTGCTTTAAATGTGTCCCAGAGATTCTGGTACGTTGTGTATTCATTCTCATTGATTTCAAAGAACATCTTTATTTCTGCCTTCATTTCATTGTTTACCCAGTAAACATTCAAGAGCCAGTTGTTCAGTTTCCATGAAGTTGTGTGGTTCTGAGTTAGTTTCTTAATCCTGAGTTCTAATTTGATTGCACTGTGGTCTGAGAAACTGTTTGTTATGATTTCCGTTCTTTTGCATTTGCTGAGGAGTGATTTACTTCCAATTATGTGATCAGTTTTAGAGTAGGTGTGATGTGGTGCTGAGAAGAATGTATATTCTGTGGATTTGGGGTAGAGAATTCTGTAGATGTCTATTAGGTTTGCTTGGTCCAGATCTGAGTTCAAATCCTAGATATCCCTGTTAATTTTCTGTCTCGTTGCTCTGTCTAATGTTGACAGTGGAGTGTTAAAGTCTCCCACTGTTATTGTGTGGGAGTCTAAGTCTCTTTGTAGGTCATTAAAACTTGCTTTGTGTATCTGGATGCTCCTGTATTGGATGTATATTTCTAGAAGCTCTTTAACCTTGAGTAGGATAAGCTTTTGTCTCTGGTATGAATTTTAAATATTTTTCTCAGTTTACCATTTAATTATTTACCTACTTTTTTTTTTTTAACAGTGTGTTACTCTGTTAAGGCTGCTGTAACAAAATACCATAAACTGGGTAGCTTATAAAAAACAGAAGTATATTTCGTACAGTTCTGGAGGCTGGGTCATCTAAGATCTAGTTATCAGCACATTTGGTGTCTGGTAAGGGGCTATTTCCTGGTTCATAGATGGTACCTTACAGCTGTAGCTTCACATGGTAAAGGGAGCTAGCTAGCTTTCTGCCATTTCCTTTAATAAAACACTAATTCTGATAATAGGGGCTATGAATGATTTGACCAGTCAACTGTGGTTGGAGTGATGTGTCGGTAGTTTAAGGTTTAGCCCTTAATCATAATGACAGTTCCTTTTCTTCCCTCTTCAGAGCTTACTAATGAGATGCTCCTTTTTGTAATCTAGCTACTATGTAGAAAGGCATCCCCAGTGGAGAGGCCTGTATCAAGAGAACTGACACTGCTAGATAGTAGCCTCATCTGAGCTCTTAGTTGGGACTCCAGATGAGCTCTCATTTGAGGCTTCAGTTTATTTCAGCCATCCCAAGCAACCCAAGCATAGGGTTTATTTGTTTATTTGTATTTATAACTTGAGCAGAGCTCAGAGGGACAGCTCATCTCTCCCGAACGTGGGATCAGCTGGGTCAGCTTCATTGGGATTGGAGAATCTTCTATCCCCATTAACTAAGAGTTCAGCAGAGGCTGTTGGCTAAGGACCTCAATTTTCCTCCATATGGGCCTATCCATGTAGCTGCTGGTTTTTCTTATATCATAGCAGCTGTTTTAAGAGACGGAAAGTGGCAGGTTCTAGTCCTTTTATAGACTAGATCTATAATTTCCACAGTGTTACCTGCACCTGTATCATATTGGCAAAATCAGTATAGAACCAGCTCAGACATAAAAGTGTGGAAAATGGATTGTCCTGCTTTTTCATGGATGGAAGGAGTATGAAGAATTTCTGTCTTTGATCCACAACACATTTAAATATTTGCTTCAACTTTATCATTTTCCAGATGGCTATTTGGTCATTCTAACACTATTTATTTAGTAATAAATTCTTTACTCCAAATATTTTGAGATACTGTTATTATTTCATGTTACATTCTCATATATTTTTGGGCTTTCTGTTAGTTTCTGTTGGACTGCCTATCCAGGTATTACTGCAACATTGTTGTAAATATTGAGACCTTACAATATGTTTTCTCTCTAGTATGCTGGAACTTTTCATTTTTTGCTTGTGTAGTTTTATTATGTATTATTACATAACCATTTGGCTAAATAGATTTTATAAAGAATTTGTCACATTCTGGAGAAAATAGCTTGTTGGTATATTGTTAGAGTTAAAATTATAAATTTATTTGCAACCATTACCTTTATGATATTGAACCTTCTAATTCATATTCATATTTTTCTATTACTATTCATAATAATAAAATATTTCTATTATCATAAAATGTTATTTATAAAATTATAAAACATTCCTATTCATATTCATGTAAGACATATTTCTGTGTCTTACCATCTGTTGTACTTTTATGTCTTTAAGGAATTTAAAAACATTTTCCTCAAGTAGGTTTTGCATATTCTCTTTCAAGTTTATATACACACACAGAAAAAGCCATGTATTATATGATACCATTTATATGAAATGTGCAGAAAAAGGGAATATAAAGAGACTACCTAGATATGGATGTTGGAATGAAGAATTATTGCAATTGGACAGAAGTTTGATTTTGGGGGCGATGGAAGTGTTCTAAAATTAGATTGTGTAATGACAGTTATAGGACTATCTTATATACTAAAATTCACTTAATTGTATATTACAGTAAATTTTACTATATATATGTAGTATTGCAGTAAAATTGTTAAAAGAAAATCAGAGAGCTCTGGCTACAGTATGGAGGATGGATAATCGGGGAATAAGGGAAGAAGTAGGAAGAACGATTTGGAGGCTAGGGTATAAGAAAATAGTGATTTGGACTAGATAGGTGGTAAATGAGGTGGAGACATGAGGAAAAATTAGGATTTGTTTTTGAGGTAGAACATATTATCACTGCTGATAGATTGGATGCAATGGGTGGGAACAAAAAGACTCATTCTAACTCTACGATCTAGGATTTTGCCTTCAACAACTAGGTACGTGGTGATACCTTAACCTAATCCATAAGAACTAGGGGAGACAAAAATGTGAGGGATGTTAGGTAGCAATCAAGAGCATTATTTGAGGTTAAGTTTGAAATGCCTAAAAGAGATTCAAGGGAAGAAGGTTTACATAGCAGTTGGATTTAAAGACATTCAGATGTACAAGTCTGGGTTTCCAGAGAGAAGTCTGGGCTAAATCTGTAAGTTTCCTAATTAATGCCACAAAATTGATATTCAAGGTCTAAGGCTTCATTAATGTTAAATACTGTTTGTCAGGGGTTGTTTTTGAAATGGGAGAGTCCCCTGATTCCCCTTGCAGGATGTATTACTGGGGTGTGGCTTGCCTCTTTGGTCACTCTGCAACTCAAACCCCTTGAGGGAGGGGGAGCATGCAGATGGGTAGCTGCAGAGGCTCGGTGAGCACTTTGGGCTCCAGCTCCACAGCAGTGTCTAAGGATAAATTCCTGCAACCCCAGTGTCACAAAACTCTTTCAGCTTTGCCTTCTACAGACGACTTGAGTGTTAATCAGTTCAGTGGACCTTCTGCCTTATTATAAGAGTAAAGGGCCAGTGTGACAGATTTCTGTATCCAGAGATCTGGCCCAGCGACTTGGAAGAATTGGATCACATGTGGGCTCAAAGGGTCACTCTCAGTGATAAGGATGGGGAGCTGGAAGTGGGGATGGAGTGGAAAGGTGATCTTCCTCTGGATTTGGGTCACCCCATGTCCAGACTCTTTCCTGATTGTCCCCAGCCAAATTCTTCTCAGTGTTTAGATGTCCCTCTTCTTCTCTCTTTCTTCTCCACATTGTTCCACTGTCCATCTGCTTGCCTCCTTGTTTTCTCACCTGCTAGTCTGCTCCGGAGCTCGGGGTTCGGGGTGTAGATGGGGGAAGGATGGAGGCATAACTAGGAGAAGGAGGAGGAGCATGGCAGGCCAAAAGGCAACTTTTTGGGCACAAAACCAGAAATGCCTGTTCTCATTTAGGGCCATCGGTATCCAGGCTTGAGGGTGGGGCCTTTGCTAGGGAACTGCCCTCCTCTACCCAGTGTTTCCCTGTCTCCTGTCTGTATCATTTTCAGAGCAGACGTCAGTGTACTTGGGAATGTTACAACTCAGTGAACAAGATAAATGGGTAATACAAAGTGTTAAATTCCAACACCAGGTGAAGGCAGATGGATTGAATAGCCCTTACCAAATAGGTGCCATTTTAGCTATCAAGAATGTGTAACCTTTTGCTCAATGGAGAAATTGGTTAGGATGTTATCAAAAGTCTGTGTGATCACAGAAAAGGTCCTTGGAAAATACTAGCAGAAATAGCAGTACCGTTGTTTTAAAAATACTGAATAATCAAATGCCAGGTATATAATTAAGAAAAGAGTTGAAAGATAAAGCTGAAAAGATACTTCAGTGTCTGATTGTAGGAGAACCTGTGACAGACAGGAAAGAAATGGGTAACCTAAACTTCTGTAAACCACTTAAAGCAGAACATTCTTTGAGAAGTGGTTATCTCAGTTATTTCTTACAAAATCATGATCTCATTTGTCTTACTTATGATAAAAAGCAAAGTAGCAAACTATAGCTGTAGTTTTATATGTATAACTACAGTCATTATATAATTATATATAAAAATACATATATGTGTATCTATAGATACATATGTATAACTATGGCTATATATAACTACAGCTATGTGTGTATATATAACTACAGCTTATATATATAAAACTACATATGTATGTTTATATATCTATAACTATGTAGTTATATATATCTACATATGTACATGTAGTTTTATATATATATAACTACATATATATAGTATGTATATATATATATATACACAAAACATGAATGAAATTATTCAAGAAAAAAGCCTATAGTTGCCAGTGCTATTCCACTAAACTAATTCCTTCAAATTTACTTCACCTGTTTTTAGGAACTTATATCAAAAGACAGTAACTAGTATATCATTATCAAAAATATTTAATATCAAATCTACCATGTATCTTAATTTTTTATATTTTCCATATCTTGTACTGAATATTTGGCTGAAATTCCTTGCTAAATGTGTTACCATCCTCTTCAATCTCAATCACGTTTAAATGCTATGTTACTTGGGCACCAGATGCTCCTTAGTTCATTTCTGCATGCTGATTTCAGGAGCCCTAGAAATTCTCTGGCTGTTGGTGATACCAAAGCCTGTTAAGGTTTGCTCAGCCCTGTTATTAACTACCAATTTCCTACACATAGATTGCTAGCACAAAACATTCCATCTCTCTGCCATTTTGCTTATTCATTTTAAACACAGCCTCTTTTCTTTGTAAACAATTAGAAACATCTCTTAATTAAATAAAATTGCTAACAGACAGATGTAAATCATTTTGAAATGGCTATAACTTGTGGAAATTTGTTGAGATAATATTTCAAAACAGGTTATTGCATTTTAGGTCTGACTCTTAATGTGAATAATACAACATAACTTAATTTACAGATATTTTAAAATAGAATTTTAGTAAACATTGCTGCTTTTTCCTTGAACTTCTTAAACTGATTGTTATAATGGAAAGTGCTGAAACACTCTTTATCTCAAGAATTTATAAAATATATTATTTTAAAATATCAGATTTTAGAAAATGATTTAAGTAGAGCATGTAATATATATTCATCTTTTACCACTTAATGTTGAGTGTTAGAAAATATGTGTTGTTAATGGACCATCAACTTTCAAGTCATTTTGTTTACTAAGCTAGAACTGAGATTTGAGCAATTATGTGCATAGTAAAACCTTTAAAACAGAATGCATTGCATTAAAGAATGTTCATGTTCATTTGCAATGAAGCAGAGAATAGTGTCAGAATTCTGCCCTAACTAGGATTAAGTTGAGAAGTAAACTCTGTATACTTTCTTGCATTTATTATCTGAATGTCTGAAGTTTTAGTGTTGCTGACATCTGGAGTGTTTTTCAACATGTTTTATAATGTGTTTTACTTTCATTTCATTGTTCATCACATAGTCACTTGCTGTTCCAGTTAGTGTTTTCCAAGTGTTAGAAATCTTTTCCTTTCTGCATGCTAATGTCACCTACTTGCCACAATGGCATTTTTGCAAATATTCTTTTTTATTTTTATGTGTAATTTTAAATTTTTATTTCATATATTTAAGGTGTACAAGATAGTGTTTTGATATACATACATACAGTGAAATGATTATTATGAGTAATCTCTTTTTTTGTGGTAAGAGCACCTGAAATCTGCTCTCTTAGCAAATTTTCAATATACAATACAGTATTTTTAATTATAATCCTGCTATACATCAGATCTCTATAATTAGTCATCCTACATAACTTCACATTTTACTTTGATGAATATCTTTCCTTTTGCTCTGCCTCTCTCCCTCTGAAAACCACTATTATTCTGTTTGTATGTATTTGAACTGTTTTTAGATTTCACATATAAATGAGATCATGCAGTATTTTTCTTTCTGTGTCTAGTTTATTTCAGGTAGCATAATATCCTCCTGGCTCACCTATGTTTCCACAAATGTCAGTATGTCCTTTTTAAAGACAATTTCTTTGTCCGTTCATGCATTGATGGACACCTAAGTTGTCTCCGTATCTTGGCTATTGTGGATAATAGCCAGGTGATCATGGATCACAGATAGCTCTATTAAGTTCTGATTTCATTTCCTTTGGGTATACGTACACAAAGCAGAGAGATTTCTGAGCCATATGGTAATTCTATTTTTTTTATTTTTTGGGGAATCTCAATACTGTTTTCAATACTAGCTGTGGCAATTTACATTTCAGTTAATAGTGTACTGGATTCACTTTTCTCCATATCTTTGCCAACATGTTTTATGTTTTGTCTTTTTTATAATAGTCATCATAACATGTGTCAGGTAATATCTCCTTATGGTTTTGCTTTGCATTTCTCTGATAATTAGTGTTGTTGAACACCTTTCCATATACCTGTTAGCCCCTTGAATGTCTTATTTGAAGAAATGTCTATTTAGGTTATTTGACCTTTTAAAAATTGAGTTGTTAATTTACTATTGAGTTGTATGAATTTCTTTCATATTTTAGATAGGAACCCCTTACAAATGGTTTGCAAATATTTTCTCCCAATCCATTAGCTGCCTTTTCATTCTGTTGATTGTTTATTTTGCTATGCAGAAGCAACTTAGTATGATGTAGTCTCATTTCTTAATTTTGGTTTTGTTGTCTGAGCTTTTGCTGTTGATATCCAGAAAAATCATTTCCCAGGTTTATATCAGAGAGGTTTATATCAGAGACTTATATTTTCATCTAAGAGTTTTTCAGTTTCAGGTTTTGTGTTTAGATCTTTAATTCATTTTAAGTTGATTTTTGTGAATGGTGTAAGACAATGGTCATTTTCATTTCTTTGCATGTTGATAGTCAGTTTTTCCACCAGCATTTATGGAAGAGACTACTCATTCCCTATTGTGTACTCTTGTTGCCCTTGTGGAAAATAACTTATTATATATGCTTGGGTTTATTTCTGAAGCTCTCTTTTCATTTCCATTGGTCCATGTGTTTTTATATAAGTACCATACTATTTAATCACTATACTTTTATAATATAATTTGAGATCAGAAAGTGAGATTTTCTAATTTTGTGTTTCTTTCTCAAGATTGTTTTGGCTATTCAGTCTTGTGGTTCCATTCAAACTTTAATATGGTTTTTTCTGTTTCTGTTAAAAATATCTAATAGGGATTGTGTTGTATCTGCAGATCTCTTTGGGTACTGTGCATAGTTTAACAATATTAATTCTTCAATCCATTAACACAGAACTTTCCATTTATTTGTACCTTCTTCAGTTTCTTTAATCAACATTTTACAGTTTTTTATTGTTCATATCTTTTACTTTCTTTTTTCCTAGGTAGTTTATTCTTTTTGATGACATTATAAATGAAATTGTTTTCTTAATTGTATTTATGATAAATCATTGTTAATACAAACAAATGAAACTGATCTTACCATGTTGATTTTGTACCTTACTACTTTACTGAATTCATTGGTTAGTTCTAGTAGAACTGAAAGCTTTGACTCTAATGTATGGTAAAATGTAAGGATTTCCACTCTGCTTCTATTCAACATAGTACTTATATGACTAGCAGGAGCAATCAGACGAGAAGAAGAAATTAAAGGTATCAAAATTTAAAAGGAAGGATAAAATTATAACTGCTTGTAGACTGAATGATTACACGTATAAAATACCCTATAAGGCACCATACACACACACACACACACACGCATCTATTAATTCTGTTAAGATTTTTAAAAATCACGAACAGATGTTGAACTTTGTCACATGCTTTTACTGCGTCTTTGACTTGATCCTGTGGTTTTTATCTTTCATCCTTTTAATGTGGTGTGTCACATGTATTGATTTGTGTATGTTAAAACAACCTTGCTTCCCAGAAATAAATCCCACTTAGTCATGATGAATAATCTTTTGATGTGTTGTTGTGTTTAGTATGCAAGTTTTTGTTGAAGATTTTTTCATCTGTGTTCAGCAGCGACATTGGCCTGTACCTTTCTTTTCCTGTGATGTCTCTGTCAGCTTTGATGTCAGGGTGATACTAGCTTCATAAAATGAGTTTGGAAATATTCCTTCTATTTACGTTTTTTGGAAAAGCTTAAGCATTACTGTTATTAATTATTCTTTTAATATTTGGCAGAATTCTGCTGTAAATCCATCTGATCCTAGGCTTTTGTTGTTGTTAGGAGGATTTTGATTACCACTTCAATCACTTTTTTTGTCATTGGTATTTTCAGGTTATTTCTTCTCGGTTCAGTCCTTATACATTGTATGTTTCCACGTATTTATTTCCTGTAGATTATCCAATTTCTTGGCATGTAATTGTTCATAATATTCCTTATGATACTTTTTTATTTCTGAGGTATCCCTTATAATGTTTCTTCTTTCACATCTGATTTTATCTTCTCTCTTTCTTTCTTCTTCTAGCTAAGGGTTTACTGGTTTTGTTTATATTTTCAAAAACATTTCAGTTTTGTTAACATTTTCTTTAGTTTTTCTCTTCTCTATTTGATTTATTCCTATGTTGGTCTGTATTGGTTTCTTCATTCTGCTAACTTTTGGTTCAATTTGTTCTTTTTCTAGTTTCTTGAGGTGAGTTATGTTGTTTATTTGAGGTTTTCTTCTCTTTTAATGTAGACATTTGTCACTTTAAGATTTCTTGTTAGATTGCTTTTGCTGCCTCCTGTAAGTTTTCCTATGTTGTATTTCAATTTTCATTTGTCTCAAGATACATTTTGATTTTCTTTGACTTTTTTCTTGACCTTATTTTCAGAAGTATTTGTTTTTATTTCCACATATTTATTAATTTTCCCATTTTCCACTCATACTGATTTCTGTTTTCATACCATTGTGTTTAGAAAAGATTCTTGATATGATTTTGATCTTCTTAAATTTGTTAAGAATTTTTTTGTGTTCTAACGTGATCTATCCCAGAGAATATTACATGTGCACTTAAAAAGAATGTGTATTCTATTACTGTTGAATAGATTGTTCTATATATGTAGATTAGGTCCATTTAATCTAAGGTATAGCTTAAGTTTAATGTCCCTTTATTAAATTTTCATCTGGATAATCTAGCAATTATTGAAAGTGTAGTATCAAAGTTCTCTATCATTATTGCTATTTTTCTCTATAGTTGTTAATATTTGCTTTATATGTTTATATTCTCTGATCTAAATTGTATATATATGTATAATTATTATGTCTTCTTCATGGAATAATCTATCATTATGTTGACCTTCTATCATTATATTGACTTTCTATAATTATCATTGACCTTCTTTGTCACTTGTTACAGTTTGTGACTTAAGAGTCTATTGTCTGATTTTAGCATAGCTTCCCTGCTTTCTCTTGGTTTCTATTTGCATGAAATGTCTTTTTCCATCCCTTCACTTTCAGCCAATGTGTGTTCTGCAATCAAAAGTGAGTATCTTATAGGTGAATGTAGTGGAATCTTGAATTTTAAAAATTGATTTAGGCAGTCTATATCTTTTTATTGGGTAGCTTAAACCATTTCTATTTAAAGTGATAATTAACAAGAAATGATTTACTATTGCCATTTTGTTAACTGTTTTCTTTTGGTGTTGTGGTTCTTTTGTTCCTCTTTTTCTTCCTTCCTGCCTCTTTTTTGTTTTATTGTTTCTTTCTTTTTATTGCTAGGTTTTAATTGCTTTCTCTTTTTCTTTTGTGTAAGCTTTGTAGGCCTTTTCTTTTTGGTTATCAAGAGGCTTAAATATCTAATAGTTATAACAGTCTGTGGTTAGCTGATAAAAACTTCACCTGCATACCAGAACTCACTGCTTTTATTTTTCCTCTCCTTAAATTATACACTACTGATGTCACAATGTACGACTACTTATATTGTGGAACCATTCACACAATTTAGTTATAGTTCTGTTTGATACTTTTGTCTTTTACCTTTTATAGCAGATTACCATATATTTATCTATCACTCTTACAGTAATACAATATTCTTTCTGTTCCTGTATGTTTACCTTTGCTAATGAGTTTCATACTTTTGTGTTCATTCGTGTTGCTGTTTAGCATCTTTTGTTTCAACTTCACTGACTTCCTACAGCATTTCTCATAAGGCATGTCTAGTTGTGATAAACTCCCTCATCTTTTGCATGTCTTTGAAAGTCTTTATCTTCCCTTTGTTTTTGAAAGCCTGGTTTGCTGGGTATAGAATTCTTAGTTGGCAATTTGTTTCTTTTAGCATTTTGAATATATTATTCTCCCTTCTGGCCTGCAATGTTTCTATTGAAAAATCAACTAATAGCCTGATAGCATTTCCTGAGCAACATGTCTTTTCTCCCACTGCTTTCAAAATTCTCTCTGTCTTTAACTTTTGCCAAATCAGTTATAATGTGTTTCAGTGTGGAACTCATGGACTCATATTATTTGGTGAACCTTAGGTTTCCTGAATCTGGATTTCTGTTTTCTTTTCCAGATTTGGAAAGTTTTCAGCCATTATTTCCTTGAATATTCTTTTTGTACCTTATTCTTTTCTCCTTTTCATCCTCCTATAATGTGTATAATTGTTTCCCATATGTCCCATAAGCTGTCTTTAGTCTTTTTCATCATTTTTAATTTTTCTCCTCAGATTTATTTCCAATGACCTGTCTTCAGTTTTCCTGATTCTTTTTTTTTGCCACATCTAGTTAGAGTCCTCTATTGATTTTTTCAATTCAGTTATTGTAATCTTCAACACTATGATTTTTGTTTGGTACATTTTAATATTTTCTATCATTTTGCTGAAATTCTTAGCTTCTCATCCATTGTTTTCCTCACCTTGGTGCAAATACCCTTATGACTGTTTCTTTGAATTTTCCCTTGAGTAAATCACATAGCTTTATTTAATTAAGGCTGGTTTCTGATGATTTATCTTGGTTTTTTATTTGGAACACATTTCTTTGTTTCTTCACTTTTATTGCCACTCTGTGTTGGTTTCTACACATTCAATAAAACAACTATTTCTCCCTGTGTTATCATGTAGTCTATTTTAAGAGATGTACTTCACCAATCAATCAGCAAGAGATTCTAGGTACCTTTCAAACTTTTATGCTTATCTTAATCTCTATGTTATTTCTTACTGGTCCCCAGGAGATTACTATGTACCAGGTTTTGTCAGTGCCACAAGACAGGCAAGATAGAAGCCACCCTTTGAGATGCATCTGGAAAAGTTGACATGTTAGAGGTGTATTCTCAGGGAGAAGCTGAGGACTGGAGTCTACCTCTCACTCACTCTGCACTAAGCCAGAAATAGGATCTGTGGGAAATACTTGCACTCTCATTTGAACTACACACTCTGACCTAGAGGTATAGCTATTGGAAGTGCACCCATTCAAAAATCACATGCATTAAAACTCATAGAAATGTAAAATTAAATATTAGAAGTCCAGTTTGATATATGTAAATCAAAATATATATGTGTATATATATAATAATTTCAAACTATTGTTAAAAGATATGGCTAAAGTGGTGGACAATAATAAGGTATAAGTCAGGAAAGAGATTGATCCAAGGTAAAGAAGTCTTCCATTCCTACAAAGTTTAGAATGTATGTAAAGAAACCATTGACACTAAACTTTTAAAGTAGACATAAAACTATCCATTTTAACCAATAAAATAACAAAGTTTGTCTTCCAAATCAGTAAACAAATAGAATAATTAATGGAAAAAGGAATTTATTAATTCAAATGAAATGAAAAAAAGGAGAAAGAAAGAGGAAATGAAAAGTAAATTCAAGTATAATAGTAAACAAGATAAATGCAAATGGTTCAAATTTACTAGGTTACACAGAGATTATCAGACTGAGTAATAAATGGAAATTTGCCCCTTTTTTGTTTACCAAACACCGTAAAACATAAAGAGACAGTACTGTTTAAAAGGAAAGGATAGAAAAATGTTAAACTCAATATGTAGGATCAATTTGGCTCTCCAGAACCATTCTAGACCTTCCTCCCTTCCCATCCCTCTCCCACCCCCACCTCTCAGCTTAGCTCTGTGCCATGGATGGTGATTTATCTATGGACTACATTAACCAGCCTCCCTTGCCCTGTAGATTCTGATGGTCTCAACCAATGGGGGACACAATCTGGAGCTTAGACAATTGGCAGATAGAGATGTCAGAGGATTATTCTCCCAAGTCCCTTTCTGAGAGACCGCAGAATGGCAGTATCTGTATTCCTCTGTCAAAAGCCACAGCTTTAGTAAGATGGCCTTCCACAGTAGTCTGTGGTCTAGGAAGACTTATGAATGCAGAATTATTTCTGCTTCCAAAGCTAAGTGTTTCAAGAACCAAACCCTTTGGGAGGAACAACAAAAATTGGAGTGCTGTATATGTGGTCTAAACTCTTTACACTCATGAAAAGCTGTGAGTTTGGGGTTCCTTCCCAATTATAAGGTGCTATCCCAAGTAGGGTTTGTGTGTGAGTGTGTCCCAGATTTTCCTGACTGTACTGATGTGGGATTATTCTTATTTTCACATTGTGTAGAAGTCTCTCAACTAGTTTCTGGTTCAATGTGTAGGTATTTATCTGGTGCATTTATGGAAGGAGGGAAAAATCAAGAGCTTTCTATTCTACCATTTTGCAGATATTACCACTGCAAACATCCCTGAGACAGAATTTAGGTAGCTATAAAACAATTATAAGTAATTTCCTTGCAGTTGTTGCATTTTCTTTGTTTAGCATTTTTCCAGAGAATTAGACTGATAATTTCCAGTGCTAAATATTGATCAGTAGTAGTTGTGAGAATGGCAAATATCCATAATTTGTGATGGATAATGGAAAAGAATAATTTAGGATATAATTAGACTTTGGCTATAACATATTAAAATATTTTTGAATATTAACAAACTTATGATCTATAAAACATTAACTCCTGCGAATAATATCAAGTAATTATGTACAATGGTTATTAGTTATATAAAGCTGGAGGAATATTTAAATGATCTATTTAAAATTAATTCTCTTTGATCAATAATCTTGGTCAAAAAGTTCTTATTATTCTTCAAAAGGGCTTCCTGTATCAGTATGGAAAGTCTACTTTCAAATGTTTTCAAAAAGACAAATAAAATTTATCTCTTCTTTTTATTATTTGAGTATTAGGATGATATGTTTTCTTGGCCTAGATCCTGATATACACTTATATCTATCTTTTTAACAGTAATTTTTGACAAAAATTTAGCAAATCTCATTAATTTTGATTTTAGCTTTGAATTACATTTTGAATTAAAATTATTTATATAACACATAATTTTTCTCCAAACTCTTTTGAATCAAAAATGTCAAATTGGGTATTGACAAAACATTAGTCTGTTAGTCTTCCACTAGAAAGATCGGGAGCCCATCATGGTTAGTGCCAGTTTTGTCAGACAGTTCCGTTGGTGATAGGCCATCTCCATTGCTTTTCTTTATTATTTTCTGTGTGAAACCGAATTCTGTCTGACACAGCTTTGTGTTGGTTCTGTGTAAGTTAGCTTTAATATAGCACTTTGCTTTGCATTGTTAGATTCACAATATAAAATATACTGTGGCAAAATAATACAGTGTTGGGTTAGTTAAATTGAAAGCATTGACTCCTTCAGCCTTAAGAATAAATCTGAATTGTAGACCCTGATCGTTAAAAGATAATGATCATTTACTGCCATAGGCCACAGAAATTTAAGAAGGTCTAAGTGCTTCTTTCAGATACAGATGCAGAGACTAATTTTAAATGAATACATAGCCTAACAAGATTAGTAGGCTTATTTAAGCACATGACTTTTACTTTTGTTCTTCATGTTGAAGAGGCTTGAATCTTTAATGTCACACTGTTTTTAATCATGATCTGAAAAGTTCTTTTCTTTAGCAGTTCGCTTTCTTTCTGTGTGTTAACCTTTGGTTGTCTAATTATTGTTTCCTTTGGTACATAATATTTTTTCTGCTTGCGCTCTTTATTATTTGTGTTGTAAACCCATTGCTTGTCCAGTAAGTAAATATATGAAGAAAACAGACTACTACTGCTATGGAGTGGAGGAGGGGAAGAGGAATATTTGTGAATATTAATAAAATCTATTACAGTCTATTTTATCATAAATACTTCCCTCCCTTTTGTATATAAAATACAGTCACGGTCTACCTGCCTCCTCCAGGAAGAAACTCAAAAGTCTCGTCTAATTGTCTGATCTTAATAGCCTTGAAGTAAAAATGCAAGTTATCTAGCTCCCCACTCACCACATTCAACATTCAATGGGGAAACAGAACAAGATAACCACAATAAACACTTCTATTGGAAGTAGAAGAATGGAAGGCATAGAGTAGTCCCTGAACACTAGCATTTTTTAACTCGTGGGTCAGAGGTTTCACCCTCCCTCTTCCTCTGTGAGTGGGAAATCTTTGCTTATGTTTTCTGGGAACAACACACTAGTTCCTTGTTCATGACTCTTGGCTCTGGCCTCTGGCAAATCCTTCTGTTTTAATGATTTCACTTTGTTATATCTGAACAGGTATTTGAGAATTTGCCTTCTTTGTGTCTGAGCACTGAATCTGAAACTATGAAAGGTTTTAGGTACCACTGTACTTACACATACAAGATATGCACATATACATGTATGTATTAATGTATACGTGTATACACACACTAACATATATGAATACACATACACAAAAATGCACACACATATTAGCAATATCTTGAGATCTCTGGTTTGGAGATATACTCTGCTCACAGAGTAACCTGCATCACTTCCCTATACCTCAGTTTCCCACAGGATAATATAGTACCAGATGTATCCTGGACAGAAAATGGGGTTTATGACACAGGAGAGGAACTCTGAAATTAGGAATCTTGGAGCTTATATAGGGTACTTGGCACTTGTGGCCCATCCCCTCTCTGGAGACTAGAGAGGGAACCTTCTCTAGAATGCAGGCAAATCCTCTCTGGGGAGAAGACGGAGAAGTCTCTATTGCATCACTCTGGAAAGTAAATAAAACTCTCTGAGGGAGATGTCCATACATTTTCTTGGAAAGTTCTATCTTTATTGTACAAGACTTACTTGCTATTCCATCATTTTTAACCCATGTTGCTAGGAATTTTTGTTCAGAAAGCTCTAACCATGCAGAAACATGAAATATTCATGGAACATTGTCTCCTGACATTGTGTAGCTTTCTCAATCTTTCTTCTCCCTCTGTCTTGTTCCAAAGAAGGTCCAAAATGCTTATATATTTTGATGGGAATTTCAATTAGTTCAGCCACATGGAAAGCAATTGATTACTCAGAGAACTTAGAACTACCATTTGATGATTGGGTATATATCCCATTACTGCACATGTATCCAAAAGAAAATAAATTGTTCTGCCAAAAAGACACTTGCACACTTATTTTCATCACAGTACTATTCACAATAGTAAAGTAATGGTCTCAACTTAGGTGCCCATCAGCATTGGAACAGATAAAGAAAATGTAGTACAAATACAACATATTACTATGCAGTCATAAAAAAGAAAAACATCATGCCCTTTGCAGCAGCATGGATGTAGCTGGTGTCCATTTTCCTAAACAAATTAGCACAGGAACAGAAAACCAAATACTGCATATTCTTACTTGTAAGTGGGAGCTAAACATTTGATACACAAGTTCATCCAGATGGTAAGAGTAGATACTGGGAACTACTACTGGAGGAGTGAGGGAGGGATAGGTAAGGTTTGAAAACTAGGGTACCATGCTCACTACCTGGATGATGGGATCAATATACCCCAAACCTCAGCATTATGCAATATACCCATATAACAATCCTGTACATGTACCTCCTGTATCTAAAAGTTGAAACAAATGAACAAACAAAAGAATCACCAATGATGGTGTTTTTTGAAATGCAATTCACCATACACTTTAGCCATTTAAGGTGTACAATTCAGCGGCTTTTACTATAGTCACAAAATTTTACAACTCTGCAACTGTCACTACAGTTTTAGAACATTTTCATTGTCCTTAAAAGAAACATATCCATTAGCGTCCTAACATATCCATTAGCAGACCCACCCATCTCTGTCTTACTCCACCCCGCTAAGCCCTAGGTAGCCACCTCTATTTTCTGGCTCCATGGGTCTGCCTATTCTGGATATTTCATATAAGTGAACTCATACAATATGTGGTCCTGTATGACTAGCATCATTCACTTAGTATAATATTTTCAACATTCATCCATGTACTTTTTATTGCCAAATAATCATCTTTTTTATTTCTCTAGCAATCGGTTTCTATTTATCCAGGATAGTAGCATTTTTAACGCACAAATTTGTCAAAATGTAATTGTTTTTATTGTTGAAACTATTTAATTACAGTCAGCCGCATGTGCCTACTTACAGTTCTTTTCAGGAAATGTCAGTTCCTGATCTCTCTGTTTCTCTCTGATCCTCTTTCTTATCTAACTACCTATCTGTCTGTCTGTCCGTCTGTCTGTTGTCTGTCTATCTATCTATCTATCTATCTATCTATCTATCTATCTATCTATCTATCATCTTTCTTAGTCCATTTTGTGTCACTATAACCACAAACTGGGTAATTTGTAATGAATAGAGATGTATTTCTTAGAGTTCAGGAGTCTGAAAAGTTTAAGGTTGAGGGGCATGCATCTAGCGAGGGCCTTGTTGCTGCATCAACCCATGGGAGAAGGCAGAGCGTGAAAGAGTGCAAGAGTAAGAGAGCCAGAAGGGGCTGAACTCCCTTTTATTAAAAGCTCATTCTCATGACAACTAGCCCATTCCCTTGATATCCACATCAATCCATTTATCAATCCATTTAGGAGGGCAGGGGCCTCATGACCTAATCACCACAAAAGATGCTAAATAGCCAAAGCAATCGAGCAAAAAGAGCAAAGCTGGAGGCGACTCGTGTCGTAATCCCACAGTCTATACAAAACTGCAATTAAAACATCATGATACTGTCACAAAAGCAGACATATAGACCAATGGAACAGAATAGAGATCTCAGAGGTAAATCTGCACATCTATGGTCAACTGATCTTTGGCGAAGGTGGCAAGAACACACATTGAGGGAAAGGACAGTCTCTTCACTAGTTGGTGCTAAGAAAACCGTATGTCCACATAGAGAAGAATGAAACTGTACTCTTTATTTCATTACTTTGCCATAAATGCCTACACTTACATGTATGTACCTCATAATACATTGTTAGAATCACTGTATATGTGGAAATTATAGTATTTTTTCAATTAATACTATATTAAAAACACTTGAAGTACATCTCTATTTTAATGATATAATTGAACGGTTATATCTAAAATTTGCTTTGAAGCAAAATTGATGTAGACACTTCCTTGTAATAATTCTGAGATGGTTGTCAAGTGGGTAGTTTGGTTGTTTAAATAAAAATTTTGCTTATATTTATTATCATTATCTTCTTTTAAAATGGAAATTTAATTAATTATCTGATTTTTTCTCCAGGTAGCATACAGTTATTTTCTTCCAAATATATATATTTAATCTATTTAAATGACCCAAGAGAGATGGGTTTTCATACCTTGCTAGAAAATAAACTCTAAAACTCTAAATTTGGTCAATATAAACTCTATATTTGGTCAATAGGATTTCAGATATCTTTATATTTGATCTATTTATATCAGCTGTGACATATTTCATATTTCTTTTATTGATTCAGAAGAAACAAAACTATACTTTCATATACCTATGAGTGATTTAGAATTCTTCTTGGAAGAGGTAGAAACATTTAGGTATTCACTGATATCCAAAAGCAATAATACTTCAAGATTCTAAGTACTATAATGTATACACATATGTACCTGATATCATATGTGAATTCTATATTATAAATACCTGATATTTTGTATTTCTCACATATTACAGATTATATAATTGATGTGTTTTTAAGCTACATTTTAGCAGATTTTATGAGCTTTCTTTTTTAATCTGGGAAAATTTTATCTTTGCCTTAATAAACTTGCTGAAAAACTGAAAAATGTGAGTTAGGTATAGTGTGACTATGGGTGGGTCTTAATTTGCATATCCTAATGAGGAACTCTAGCATAAGGAAATAATTCTTCAGTAATACTTGTTTTGTTTTGTTTTGTTTGAGACTGTGTCTTGCTGTCACCCAAGCTAGAGTGCAGTAGCGTGATCATGGCTTACTGCAACCTCTGCCTCATGGGTTCAAGCGATTCTCCTGCCTCAGCCTCCTGAGTAGCAGGGATTACAGGTGTGCACCACCACCTGGCTAATTTGTTTATTTTTAGTGGAGATGGGGTTTCCTCATGTTGGCCAGGCTGGTCTTAAAGTCCTGACCTCAAGTGATCTACCCGCCTCGGCTTCCCAACGTGCTGGAATTACAGATGTGAACCACTGTACCAGGTCAGTAACACTATTATAACTAAATTCTGTAGGTCTCCAAAGAGATCAGCAGGTGGTTTGTGGTTCTAGCTCAAACAGAGCTCTTAGAGTTACACAACATCCTTCTTGAGCCTTCTTTTCAAGTCTCTAGTCATAAGTTTTTCATTAAACTTTCTATTGAGGTATAATTTGCATACAGAACAGTAAACAAATCAGAAATATATAGCTTGATAAATTTTTCACAGAGTGGACATTCTTGTGTAACCATCATTCTTAAACATTCATGTAAAGAAACAGAAACTTACTGGCACCACAGAAGATCCACTAAGTCTCCTCCCACTCATAGGCCTGTCCAAAATGAGGGCTGTTCTGACATTTTAATTAAAGTCATCAATGGGTTACTTTGGGTGTTTGAATTTTTTTCCTTTCTCCCTCCCTTCCTTTCTTCCTTCATTTCCTTTTCCTTCCTTCCTTCCCTTTTTCCTTACTTCTTTTTAGCTTTAGAAGGGTTCAAGTGTCAGACACTGATATAATCTACATAAAACTACTGGTTTTCAACTGGAAAATATCAAGCACACATGAATTATATTTCTACTCTGAGTATAGACTGCCATGAAATTTGTAATTATTTATTAACTAGTGAAAATAATTATTAAAAACTGCTGTGTGGTCACTTTGACTGTGGTAATGTATTTTAGATTTAAACTTTTTGGTTAATATGTTAAATTTATTAAGGCAATAGTTAAGAGCTTAATTGTACAACAAGAAAAAATAAACAGGCATTTTTCATTTCCTTTTTCGCTTATATATTACACTCCCACATATTTGAGTGGCTGGATCTATTTATTTTCTTTTCTTTGTAAGATCTGAGTATCACAATAATATTTGATTCATTTGAATCTTTTTACACATGAAAATAGCAATATGTCAGTGTTCAGTTTTTTATATTTACAACTCAGTATTTTATGGATTGATTATTCTTCACCTGAAATGTTACAATTTGCACTCAATTTGAAAGGTTAGAATTAATTATAATGAAGCATTAGTGATTAATAATTAGAACTTAAAATCAAAATGTCAGTATACTTATTGTGAAGTTGCTTGAATTGGCTGAGAATTTCACTGATATACCAGACAATCACCAATCATAACTACGTCATCTCAAGTCAAAAGATAACACTCACTTTGGGAGGCCGAGGTGGGCAGATCACGAGGTCAAGTTATTGAGACCATCCTGGCCAACATGGTGAAATCCCGTCTCTACTAAAAAAAGTACAAAAAATTAGCCGGGCCTGGTGGTGCGCGCCTGTTGTCCCAGCTACTCGGGAGGTTGAGGCAGGAGAATTGCCTGAAACCGGAAAACGGAAGTTGCAGTGAGCCAGGATCGCGCCACTGTACTCCAGCCTGGCGATAGAGCGAGACTCTGTCCCGAAAAAAAAAAAAAAAAAAAAAAAGATAACACTGTTTTTAAAGATATGTTCCAAGTTTTTATCTCTGTGGTTTCATAACTAGAAAACAGATATGAGCTAGAATAAGTGTTATTAGGAAAAGTTATATAATAGTTTGTATTTATATTGTATCAGTGTTTGGAAATGTGACACCTGAATTATATCAGTATTCTTTTTTTTTTTGAGATGGAGTTTTGTTCTTGTCACCCCGGCAGGAGTGCTATGACATGATCTTGGCTCACTGCAACCTCTGCCTCCCAGATTCAAGTGATTCTCCTGCCTCAGCCTCCCAAGGAGCTGGGATTACTGGTGTTTGCCACCACACCCAACTAATATTTATGTTTTTAGTAGATTGGGGCTTTCACCATGTTGGCCAGGCTGGTCTGGAACTCCTGACCTCAGGTTATCTGCCATTTTGGCCTCCCAGAGTGGTGGGTTTACAGGTGTGAGTCACTGCACCCACCCCATCATTATTCTCATTTGGATCAGTTGGCATAAATTATTATTTAAATAAATATATGACTACAAACAATTTTCAACTTATGGTAAACACAGTGACATTCATGGATTATCATGGACAAGTGAAAATAGTCACAAATGGAAAGGAAGGTCTTTGTGCTTTTTTCTTAGCAATCTCCCCTGAGATCTTACAATAGGGAAAATGGCCAAATAGCAGTGAGCTGCAGTGGGTGTTTAGCTGGAACTGGCTAAAAGGTAGAGCTAGGACAGTACTGGAAACACGTGACAGTCAGATGAATTGACATTTAACATGATTGACTATGGGAAGATTGTATGTGAAAATGTACTTTGTTAAGCCTTAAGGTAAAGTGAATATTTGTTATTGTTATAAATTCTTTTATTATTAAGAGTATTAGTTTAAGAATATTATTATTTATAAATTGGAGACATCAATCTTTCTTTATCAAATAGGACTAATTATTTGTATCCTAAAAATCAAGTGAAATTTCTATAACTGATTTATAACATTACATTTATTACTTATTTATTTTGGCTGACAATAAGTATAAAAAACAAAAAAAGTTAAAAAAATTCTTCACTGTATTGCTAATTTCCTTTGATATTCACAGATCACATTTAACAAAATATTTCACTCCTAAATGAGTTTCTTCTAGTTTAGTCTGGTAAACATTTTGATTGTATTTACTCCAAAAGGTACATCATTAAATTATTTTAAATGGAAGGTAATAATTTTTTTCTATATTTACTAAAATTTTTTCCTCATTGAGGTGAAATTAGTTCTTCTTTTTAGTGTTACCAAAATGATTCAAGGCTCTAGTGAATCATATAAGTTCTGTAACACAAATATTCATATGTAAATTTGAAAACTAAAATTATAATTTATTCATAATTACACAAAATTCTTAGTTTTATGAAAGTCTGAGAAATGAAGTAAATAATATACAGTAATGTCTATCTATGTACTTGCTTATCTATGTTGATGAACAATTTTAGAAAATTGTATTTTTTGATTCACTATCTGTTGTGTGAATTAAAATGGCAATTAAATACAAATGTGGGTTAATTATGATGAAATTTTAATTATAAAATATTATAAAGTACTTTGTAAACATTACCTAAAACACTTCATTTATGCCAGCTCATTTTGTTGTTGTTGTTGAGATGGACTCCCGCTCTATTACCCAGGCTGGCATGCAGTTTGGGGATCTCAGCTCACTGCAATCTCTGCATCCTGGGTCAAGCGATTCTCCATTACAAGCGCCCACCACGATGCTTGGCTAATTTTTGTATTTTTTAGTAGAGATGGGATTTCACCATGTTGGCCAGACTGGACCTCACGTGATCCACCCGCCTTGGCCACCCAAAGTATTGGGATTACGGGCGTGAGCCACCTCACCTGGCCTCCATGTGAACTATTTAAATTAAGACATTTTCAACAACATTGCTGTTCGTTTCTGTAGTAAATTGAGGTATGTTTATGTAACTGAACTTCTAAACTCGAGATATGTAGATTTTTTTTTGGCCTAAACAGGGCTTTAAAATTTTAAAAAACTTCACATACAAATCGAGATATTTAACTGCTGTTAAAAAAATTGTTAAGACATAAGAACAATAGACCTAATTTAAACATGATAAGTTAACTAGAGGTGACTAGTGAAGTAATTGTTGCATGGTAGGTGAGGAACGGAGAAATGGAGAAGCAAGCTGAGGGCAAGCCCAGAAAAGCGATAAGCAATAGCATCAGCATATTAACAGCAGTGTCGCTTTATTCTGTATAGGAGCTCTTAGACTGCTCGGTATAACTATAGACATTCACTGCTTTAGAAATTTAAATTGAAAACATTTTACATTATTTTAAAATTATTTTTAAAACAGTGAAAAACCCATATCTGTTATAATAAATGACCTATTTTTAATAAAAGTAAGTATATTAAAAAAAACACACACAGGGAGAAGAGTGGCGTGTTTTCACTCTTTCCAAGTTTCTTTAACACCTGATTCAATCGAAGACAGCTAAATTCTCATACCCCCGTTTCTCACATTTTATCTGTTTTAATATGTTCATCGGGTTAAGGTGTACGAAGAAAATCCAGCCTCACACAGATACATAGTTAGAAAAGACAGGAGTATTTTAAAAGTATTTGCTCATAGTTGTGGATACTTGTATTCTATACTTTATTGAAAGTTGATAAATGGTAATTTCTTGAAGTTGGTTTCAATATTTTTGTATACATGCATGATTTGGTAGCATCATGCATTGGTCCTCTGGAAAATATTGATTTACTGAGTTATTCAGGTCTTCTGAATATTGACCCGTTTCATTTCAAGAAATCACCACCAATATAATAAGAACAAGCTTTAAGTACTGTATTGGAAAGCTATCAAGCTCACAGTGTACTATAAAATTTTTCCCAAACAATGATTTTTGCTTGACCCTCTTATTTTATCATTACCAACAAATACAGTCAGTTATTTTCATTCAAGAGACAGATTTTAATCATTTTTGTGAAGATGTCTGTAAAATATCTGGTGTGAATAGTTTATGTGTCACTTGTGTTTTCAACTAAAAATGGTGCTTCATTATTAAGGCAGCTAGATCAACATCCAACTCAATCTCATAAGTGCATTTCCAGGAGACACATCATTAGTTACAGAAGTGCTATATTTGTACTTCCCATTGTGTGTACTTGAGTCAAAATTTAATAAAATTAATAATTTTACTGATGCATTAAGGATATTTTAAAGTAAAGTAAACCTGGATTTTTTTTTGTTGTTCCCAAGGGGTTGGCAGTGAAAAATTGAATGACTGCTAGTAATTTGCTAACACTGCTTTGATTTGTACTAAGGTTCCAGCAGTTTTACCCATCATTGCTTTTTCACTATCATTGCAAATATCAGCACTGTGCAAAAGGGAAATGGCAACTTGGAATGACTATTAAAATATTTTTGACTTAGTTGTATCCTCAAAAATATTTTTTAGAACTCCCCATCACCTACTGTCTACACTATGAAAACTGTCACGCTATAGCAATGTACTAACTTAAAAAATCAGTATTATAAAAATATAACCTATATATAATAAAGTAACTGATTTTAACTGTCCAGCTTAATGAATTTGGACAAAAGTATGTATCCAATTAGCCACCACACAAAATTGAGATAAAGAACATTTCCATAATCTCAAAAGTTCCCTCGTGATCATTTTCATTCACTCCTCACTCCCATTTCCACCCACTCTTCACTCCCATTTCCACCCACTCCTCACTCCCATTTCCACCCCAGGCAACAATTCATGTGCTTTCTATCACTAACGATTTTATTTTGTCTTTCCCACAGTTTCATTTAAATAGAATCATACAGCATGTGTTTTTTTTCCCTGTCTTCCTTCTTTGACCCATCTTAACAATATAGAGATGTAGCAGTAATTTTATCCATTATGCCACTTTATTCCTTTATTTCACTAAGTTCTATTCCAAAACTGTTAACGAATATTTTTTAGAAGCCTTTGTGAAATTTTTAAAATTTAACTTGTGTAAATGCCTAATAGTAGAATTTTTGGATCTTACTGTAAATATGTGTTTGATTTTATTAGAAAATGCCAAACTCTCTTCCAAAAGGATTGTAAAATATCACATTTAATCTATTACATGTGAGAGCTCCAGTTTCTAAGTATCCTTGCCAGCATGTAGTATTCTCGGTATTGTTCATTGTAACTCTTCTGGTAGTTTAATATCTCATGGTTATAATTTTCAGTTTTGAGGGAGAGAGATCCAAGATGGCGGATCACTAGCAGCTCAGGATTGCAGCTCCCAGTAAAAGCGCAGAGAGCCAGTGGACGCCACACTTAC